>CM076573.1:462948927-463234130 GCA_034641835.2 Pinus albicaulis
CATCTTACTAATAAATTTCATTTAAATTACGAATTTGTGTCCTCTTATGCTTGCGGAAGATGGGCTTGGTGTTGCGCTTAAAGTAGATGGAGTTGCGGATCTTTGTGGTGTGCCTAGAGAAGCACTTTCTTGATCGTGCAATGTTGTCCTATTATTTGTTGATGGTGTCTTTTTGACTAATTTTTTGAGCTTGTGTAGGTGTAGGAGGAGTCACCATTGAGGAATTACTTGTTGCGGTCAATTCCTCTTTGTCTTCATGTGGTGTAGATGTTCTCACATTGGCTTGTCTTCTACAAACTTCCATCCCATGCTTCCTCTTTTATGGTGAACATCTCTGTTGATTATGACTTTCTTGGTTGATGGATTCTAGAGCTTGTATGCCTTGGATTCATTCCTACATCCAATAAATATACATTTCTCCCCCTTGCTATCCAAACTTCTTCCTCAACTCATATGGTACATGTGCATATGCCACACATCCAAACACTCTCATGTGAGTGACATATTTCTTTTCTTCCTCCATGCCTCTTTAGGAACAATATTAATAACATTTTTGGTTGGACACATATTAATAACATACGGTGCACAAGCAAAAACTTCCTCCAAAATAATCATTTGGCAAATTATTTTCCTTGACATACTCCTTGCCATTTCCATGATGGTCCTATTCTTTCTTTTAACACCATTTCTTTGAGGGTGTGTACCTTGTTGTGAATTGATTGTGGTCCATATACTGCAAAACATAAGGGATGTCATTTGTAATGTATTCGCCACCTCTATGAGTCCTCAACACTTTGGTTAGGTGTCCACTTTGCTTCTCCTTGTACATTGTAGTGGCGGAGACGCTCGGACACTTCATTTTTGTTTTGGGGAATAGAGCCATGTCTTCCTTGTGTATTCATATATGAAGGTCAAAATATAATAGCTACCCCGATTGATGGTGTTTTCATTGGTCCACATAAATCTAAATGGACAATATCCACGAGTGCCTTTTCCCTTATCAACTTTCTTTAGAAAATTATTCTCTTATATTTGTTTGCCCAAGATGCATCCTTCACATTAGATGTCAATTTTTACATGAGTTGCAATTTTTTCGCCATGTCTTTCTATACAACAAATTCAAACCTACAAAGTTGAGATGCTCAAATCTCAAATGCCATAACCAATTTTCATCCTTGACCTCTATTTGAAAGTCTACTCGTTGACAAGTGCAAATTTTCTTTCATTGTCTTTAAATTCATTGATAGTTGTGATTGATCACCTTCTTCCTTCAAATCCGACCTTAGCTTGAGAAACATTTTATTGTTTGTCATACGAGGTGCAATCAATTGTCTTCTTAGAGACTTATCAGATTGTGCACACAACATTTTTGAAAAAGGCATTGTATCCCTTTTCCATGAGATGTCCAATGCTTATGAGGTGTTGGCTTGAGGGTCACGACCCATGTTCGAGTTTATCGCGCAACCAACAAACCCTCCAAGGGTCAGCCCTTTCGGTAATGACTTTTGCTCGTGTAGATCAAAGTCTACTTTGACGGTATGGCGGTGCTACAACTGTTTTCCACACCCTAGGAAGAAAATAATGTAGTGGCCCTAAAGCAGTTGATTGCGGAACTTATACATATCTTAACGGATATGTGCAATTGTACAATAATACTTATCATATTACGAGAATATAATCACATATCACTTCATTGCGGATAGATCATAACATAATCATATCCAGATATATAATGCGTAATGCTTAAGCATATTCATTCACATATTCAACCATCAATATAACTTCATGCATAAATAATGAATGTGTTCGTGCGAATACTAGTAAGCATAAAAAAGTGAAACGTATTAAGACAAAAAATTAACCGGATAGCGATAACACAATGCTTTTGCCAAAATCAATCCTTGTATTAGATTAGAGCAATTCAATACATCAGAATTTCCCTTATACTTTACCCTTCCCGCATACGGCCAGTGGAGTACGCACACGGCCCGAGGACTAGGTCTCGCACACACGACAAACGGGAGCCTTTCTGCCCAACCAAGACTAAAATCCCTACAAAATTATCATGACGCATGAACACTTAGACCCAAAACATGAAAAATGATTGACTACTTCCTTGGGCTAGAATATCTATCTATATCGATCAGTGACGGGGCTCAACATGGTCTCAAACCATGGTTTAAGGCCTGAGTTTACCATTAAAACCATTTTACATAAAATAGGGACTTTGAAGCGCCTAAACCCCCTGACTGGCGCGACACGCATATACAAAACTTATATAAAAAGACATCAAAAGTGTGCCCAAGGGATCCGGCTCCCACATGAGGTTATGTTTCAAACTAGGGACAAAATAAAAACTGCAAAATGTATTTCTTCTCCCCCTTATTTGTTAGAATGTCTACTCTTCCTTTGCCCACAATGGATGCTTCTATCACTCCCCTAATGTCCTTCCATATTTCACACTTTCATATAGATTGGAAAACTTTTTCTATGTTCTCTCTCATGTGGTTGCACACACATCCAGATACGAAACCATACATCTCCTTGTTTTTCTTGTGCTACATTACAAGCTAAAAACATGTTATCATGGATTACGATTTTCCTTTATGAATTTTGCACTTGGTTTTCTACTTAAGTCACATTGCTTCTTTCTACATTCATTTTCATAATGACTATACTTCTTACAATAATGACATTGAACTTGAGATTTATGATACCTCTGGCCTTGTGCTTGATTCTTGGGCCTTGACTTGGATTTTGATTTTTGCCTTCCGCCGAACTTGAAGAGGCCCCAGCTGCTTTCACCTCTGTGTGGGCTTCTTCCTCTTCCTCTAAGATTTGATCTTCCTCGACCTCTACCTAACCAAATGAAACTTGTGTCTTGAAGGCATGCTCCGGTAAGGTATTTTTGTTCCTCTCTTGATCCATGTTCTTCGAGAAATCGAGTGATGCATGAATATCATCCCGCGAAAGTGTGAGAGATCCTTTGTCTCTTCTATTGCCACAAATATGGCATCAAACCTTGTTGGAAGACTTCACAGCTTTCTCGGCTATTCTCCTTTCCTCAAGTGTCTCACCATGAGACACGATTTGGTGACCCGATTACATGTGTAAATAATGAGTCTACATTCTCATATTATTTCATACAAATTGTCTCAAAATCTCTTCCCGGCATTTGTAGTTTTGTTGTCTTCACCTTTTCCATGCCTTGGTAGGTTGTGGAGGGTATCACATGCTTGCTTGGACTTTGTTGTTCTTTGCCAACCCTTGGGAAAATGCTTTCATTCACTACACAAAAAATATAGAGGGATTTGAGTCCTTCTTCTTATTTCCATCTCTCGACACATCATTTTTCTTCTTGTCAATGCATTGTATGCTACGTTTGTAGTTCTTCGGTTCTTGGAAACCATTCTCCACCAATTCCCGAACATCTTGAGAATAACAGGAGCCTTCATTATAATAATAGTCCAATAGTCATAATTTTTGCCATTAAGGCGAGGTATTTGTGGATTTATTCAAGCTTGTGCTTGTTTGTTGCCATTTTCCTTGTGTGAAAAAAAAAATTCTTGTTATGTAAAATTTTTCTCAGCACAACGGTGAATATGCTTCATAAAAAATTTCAAAGAAACTTTTTTAACTCCTCGGTAAAAACACTTTCCATAATAAACTTTAAACCTATTCTTGGAATGGGTAAAATGTACTACGCTCATAACTTCATTGATTCGATATCCTTGGCTACAAATACAATCGGTAACCTACAAAACATTCTTGAGATATGGCTATTGTGGTGGTTGAAATTAATTCTGTTCAATATGGTGCAAATCATAATTACCCAAATCGAAGGAACTTGTTTGCAAAGATAAAAAATCTCTTTTTGACTTTGCATAAAATACTTGATCTACTAAAATCAAGTCCTCTCGACTTATAGAGGTATTTAGCAAGAGTTGTTTTCCTATACCACCCATTCCTGTAATCTGCACATTAATTGTAGTGTTTGAATGGTTGTATTGCGGCATTTCATTTTGAAAATATTCGGCCACTTCGTTGGTAGGCCCAGGTATTTTGGGACTTAACGCTTCCGTTTAAATGCCCTCCTTTAGCACATCATCCACAATTTTCTCCAAATATCCCTAAGTAATCACTAAAAGGTAAACATATATTCACTTATTAGGGTTAGCACTTAGAAATTTTAGAATTGAATGTGATAAATTCAATATTTCAAATAAATATATTAAATGTTTACTGCAATAATCTCTAGAGAATCTCCCCGAAAACCCCAAAAATAAAATAGATATATTGCCCCATGAGTGTTAGCCTAGGAAATGTGATAACCAAAAATAATTGTAAATTTAGGTTTTCTAATATATATACTTGAAGGTTTTCAATAAGTGGGGTGTGGATTCACCTTCCATTTGTTTTGAACAACGGGCCATGAATCTTTGCGCGGTTTGATTGAGGGCTCTATTCCAATTAAATTTGGATGACTTAAGTGTTAGGGCTCTGCCTTCGCGTTGGTGTTCTTCAAATACTTGTGCATAATTCCCTTTCTCAATGTGACGAAGTTTAGAAGGCTTAACGTCCCTACAAAACACGAGAATAATCTTGATTTTGTGTTGTAACGTCTGTGCACCTCAAACTATATACGGATAAAAAAAATTAATCTTCTCTTCCCATCTTAATAATATCATCTATTGAGTAATAGGAAAATTATGTTAATGTTAATATTCACATAAATTATCATTGTGTAATGAATAGGTTAAACAACATCTATTTTTAACGAAAGTTTGAAAATAAAATTTGATTCATTTCTATACAACCAACATAGTTTGGCTTTTCCCTAACATGACTATAGATATTAAGATATTATTAATTGCCACTATACGATCGATGACATATCATTCCACACAAAATATTTAATTTAAACTTGGGTTCCGGTGCACAAATGATTCGAGGGCCTTTAATAGCAATCAATAGCAATTGTGTACATTTCATATGGTACACTTTATCCGCATACATGGCATTCGTAATTTGTTTGATGCGATACACCTACCCGTCTGTCGCATTTGTAATTGTTTCATACGTACGGAACCATCGGTCACGAGTCCAAATCTTATCTCGGCAATCGGCTGACGTAGATTTGGAGTGGGAGGAATTATGGTAACCACTCACCCCACCCTCCCGATTGGTCTTGCATTTTCTCCTCGAAAACGCCTTAGCCTCCAACTTTGCAATTTACCTCGGTCACTCGGTGTCGACACTCCTTGGGTACACACTTGGCTCAAATGTTGCTTTGGAGAGGAACCTTATCTCCTATAGTATTCCGTTGAGGTTTGTCTTTTTAAAACCCTACCTCTTGCATTATTGTTTACGGGTTTAACAACTTATTTACGCATGACTTATGGATTTTCTCGGTTATCATTTTTGTTTTGAAGTTTTTTTTGAAAAGGGTTTTTAATTTTTCTCCCGGAGTTCCACTCTTGTGCTAATAGACCTCACCTCAAAGCTATAGAAAAACTTTGTTTTAAAGACATAGGGTCTTCGGGACCCAACTCTGGTCTCGCCTCCAACTCCTGCCTCACGGGTAATGTCTAGAAAAACCTACTCACTCGTTTTCCCTCTTGTATTGGGTGCTTAACAGGTTTTACGCATACGTTGCTAATGATTTCGCGTTTCTATTGTAATTCTACGGGTTGGATGCTCGACCATAGCCAACTTAACCAAAGCGGCTTGGGGTTTCATCTTGTACCATCACCTTCACGGTATGTTAGGAAACACTCATGGCATTGGGTTTTGTTTTCAAGTTTTCATGCTCTATAAAGGTATTCAATATAGATTCTCACCTTTACAGAAGTTGCGTTTTGACAATAGATTTTCTCTCCTTTCATTAGTAGTCTGCTCTTTCTATATAGGGTTGAGGTTTGAGAGGCTCACCCCTTTATTGGTGTTTCGTTCGAACCTTTCTTTGCATGCTTTCCCGGAGGTTATTTAGTCCAAACACATTATTATTCCACCGTTGTGTGTTTATCTTTATTTAAATGTATATGAAATAATGTGTTTGAGCTTGACTCTTCGGTAATATTTAAATAGACATGGTGTTGTTGAGTCCGTAAATACCGCATGTAAGAATTATTTTGTTTATAGTTGATCTACAATACTATGTTGGGTGTACGCATCAACTATTCCAGTTGTTAATTCTTTATTTCCATGCCAGTTCTCCTTTAATCTTTATTTGTAGTATCTTTACTTTCTGTATATATATTTATAAGTAAATTTTCATTCTTATGTTCTCGGTGGAAGTTATTTTGTGGAAATTTGTCAAAGATTACCCACATGGTGTTTGTTTTTATTTATCTCTATCTAGGTAAACTACCCTTAGGGACGGGAGTACAAACCCTCACTTTGGGGAATTAGGATTCTAAACAACAGGTGCAACCCACGAGTTTATTTATGTATTATTAATCACACCCCGCGAGTACTTCATATGAATGTCTCGACTTATAGATTCTTTTCTTATATATGTGTAAGGGAAAGCTACATTTATTTTTGTTAGCGATGAGGTGTAAATCTTTCTATGTTTCTTATTCTTTACATGTTTCGGGTAGTAATTCGCAATCTTGCACTATGTTTATGAATACAAGTTATATTTTGTTCTATCTACGGGAAACCCTTTTGTACTCTTTTCTTGTGTATGTACTCATAGAATTAATTTCTTTAGGAAATACATATATTATTTGAATTCAATCTTATGCATATTAACACGAGTTTATCTTTGTTAAATTATTCTAGCACAGGTCTTTAATTCAAATTTGTTTATGTTGTAATAATTAACGATGGTATATTTCCTACTTAAAAACAAAGAAAAACATACACCGAACTCTAAGATACATGGAGTACACAATTCCGGATAAGAAATTCTTTACCGAAGTCGATGGTCCTCTGGCAAGTGACGAGGCGATTACATCCTCTGCTCCCCCCTTGCTCCTGCGGGGGTCTAGGTGTTTTAACGAAACCGAAGTTAGACCTCGGGGAGTAAATCTAGTCGATATTCTTGCGGGTATTTCACGGGCTCACGGGTTGCCTTACATTTTCTAGATTACTCATAGCAACCACCTATTACTTCACCCTTAATACCTTCTACACAAACCCCATTCCTTCCCAGGATTTTCCCATGAATCCTTTCTTTGGAATGGTAACTGTCAGAAATGTCTCCACCTTTTTACCCTGGTATCTTAGAATCATTTACTTATTTATTTTATTTAAGATAAATTACTCATTAACTCTCTTTGAAAATACCAAAGATAATTTATTGAAATACGGTTAACGAATACTCTTATTCGTTACTCTTTAAAAATATATCATGACAAGTTTTTAAGTTCAAATTTAAAATTAAACAAGGTGTTACATCTTCCCCAACTAAAGAAAATATTGTCCTCGGTGTTATTTAATTAAGATGAACAACTCTGGATAAGCTTGTTGGATAATATGTCCGCCCTCCCAAGTAGCCTCCTGCGGGCCCAAAGTACTTCCCGCACTTTAGCAGGGGACGACTCATCTTCGGAGCATTATTTCTCTACGATCTAGAATATGTTGCGGTTCGACCAAGAACTCGTCGTCGATTCTACAAATATGGCTTGGTAGAGCTAGACGGTGAGCCAACGGTCCTATCCTTTCCAAACTTCGAATGGCCCACAATATGCAGGGGCCAACTTAGCACAAGTGTTCCAGCACGGTGTGATTTTCTTCGGTTTTTATTCTCACATACATGTGATCCCCTACCACGAATTCTCGGAAAGTTATTTTCTTATCAACATACCTTTTGTCGGTCTTGATCGGCCTTCAAGTCTTTTTGATTTTCTTTACCTCTCACTCCATTTATTCTAGAATGTCGAAACTACAAGCATCATTTTATTTTATGGACTACTCCGAGTTCATAGGAGTTTGGCATTGTCTTCCATACAATGCCTCGAAGAGAACTCATCTTGAGGATTCTTTGATACTGGTGTTGTAAGAAAACTCGACCAAATGAAGATACTCCTCCCAATTCATTGGTTTTGCCGTACATACATGCACATCATGTCTTCCAAAATACGATTCACCTTTCCATTTGCCCATCGGTTTGAGGATGATAAACGGTACTAACTTGTATTTGTGTCCCCAAGCCACTAAATAGCATCTTCCAAAATATCGAAGTGAATTTCACACCCTAATATGGAAATCACAACTCAAGAATACACGTAAATCCAAAAACTTCTCTCATAAATATATCAGCGATTTGTGCGAGTCTTATAGGTAGATTGGACGAGAATAAAATGTGCCACCTTCTTGAGTCACATCAATTACCACCATAATCGAATCGTTATGCCTTCTATTATTTGGTAGAATAATGATGAAGTCCGAGAGATGACCTCCCACTTCCATTACGAAGATGCGGGATGGTGACGATCACGGGATGTTGATGTTCAACCTTGATTCTTTGACATTCTAGGCATGAAGTCGAATATTCGCAATGTCCTTCCACATTCTAGTCCGGGAATAATCCTTTCTAATTGCGGTTAACATTTTACGGTATCCTGGATGTCCTACATAGGAACTTTCGTTGATATTCATCCGAAATAATTATTTTCGAGATTGTTTTGATTTGGAATATATATTATTTTACGGTAGACCAAGAACTACATATCAGCGAGTTCAAATTTTGATTGCTTCCCTTGCTCTTTGTCTTCTTTTTTCCTTAAACACGCAGAAAATGGTATTCGGGGTCATATGCATTGCTTCTAATATACATTTATTTGAATTTGAATTCATTAAATTCGATAAGTTCATATATGCCATGCGATTTCATGTAGTGCATCGCCACTCGGTTCTCTTTACCTCGCATGTTGAATGTCAAAATCGAACTCCCTTGGGAAAGCATTCCACCTAGCTTGGTACGCATTCGGATCAACTTGTTTAAAATAGCTAGTTAGATTGTTGTGGTAAGTTCTCGGCATGAACCTTTTTTCTAACGGGTAATGCCTTCATATACGTAATGCATGTACCACGTAGTTAGTTCCAAATCATAGAATTTGAATATCTCTTCTCATGTTCCTTGACTTTACGGATTCATATCTCATGACTCTCCCCTTTTAAGTCAAAATGATCCTACACCCTCCTTATAAGCATCGGTATAGACCTCGAAGCTCTTTGCCGGGTCTCTTTTACTCCCATAATGGGAGTAGTAGTCAAAGCTCCTTCGATAACTCAAAGCTAATACAACATTCACGAGTCCACTTAAGGAGCTCGTCCCTTTCCTTTGCGAGGAGGTAATAGGAAAGGCTATTTTAGAGAATCCATTAATAAATCGTTGATAATAGCCGACGAACCCATAAATGAACGTATATGCTACGTTCTTTATATCCCTCCATTCATGATGGTCTTTATGCTAAGGTCCACCACAATCCCTTAAAGGCGAAATCACGTGTCCCAAATATTGAATGTTGTTCTTTAAAGAAGTCACACTTACTAAACTTAGCATAGAGCTTATGTTCCTTAACATTTTCGGCCTGATGCGCGGATGGTCCTTGTGCTCTTCCATATTCTCGGAGTAGATTAATATGTCATCAATAAAAATCAAAACAAGAGTGTCAAGTATGGGTAGAAAAATTCCATGCATTAAGCTCATAAAGGTGGGCAGTGCGTTGAGGACCTTTGGTAACACCACAAATTCATAATGGCCATCACAAGGTACAAAATGTTGTTTTACTTATATCTTCGTCTACGCGTCTGGATCTAGTGGTAACCTAACCTTAAGTCAATCTTGGAAAATACTTGTAGATCCTTTGACTAGGTCAAACAAGTCATCTATGCGCGGTAATGGGTATTTATTTTTTTTTTTTTAACGGTCAACTTATTGGTACATCGGTAGTCCATACACATGCACATAGTGCCATCTTTCTTTCTCACGAATAACTGCTTTGGTGCTCCCATGGGGATACACTTGGCCGAATGTAGCCTTTGTCACGATTCCTGTGTTGCATTTTTTTAACTACTGTTAGTTACGCGGTACACTCATCACGTAGGAGCTCGAACACAAGTGTTGCTACAGGCACTCTATGGTAAAGTCTATGTCCGAGTTTGGTGGCGAGCCTCGCAGATTTCCCTCGAAATACATCTTTTCAAATTCTTACAAGTAGGGATTTTTTCCATCATAACGGTGTTATCCTCGGAGTTGGTGAATCCACTTAGATGGCATAGAGTTGGCATCCTTTCCTTATTCATTTACTTAATTGAGATGTTGTAATAGGCGTAAGTTTGCAACATTTTTTCTTAATACCTTGTAGTTCTTATCTTGTTCCATCCTTTAATTTAAAATAGATAAATTTTTCCCTATAGGCCACCGGTGACCAATGTCTCTCACAATCCATCCCCATTAATATGTCGTAAGATCCCCCGGGGGAAGAATGTTGAATTCCATAGTAATGTGCTTATTCCCAACAATCAACTCACAATACGGTACTTTGGCATTAACGAAACCATGCACCCCTGGCAATATTGAACATCAAGGATTCTTAAAATTAAGTTGCAGCAATTCATGACTTTATTTATGCGAGGGTGTATATAGCTCGAAGGCGGCTCCCGGGATCAACTAAAATAGAAAACGATTGAGTTTGTAGCTTACCTTCTAACTCTATCATGGTTGGTTGGAAATGCTACATGCCAGATCTTCTAAAGCAGTGTTGATTCTAGGTATGTTTCGAGCTACATCCCCACGGTTGATGCCTCTTCGGGTTTTTTTGTCACTTCATTCCTTCTCGGTAAGGATAATTTTTGAAATAATGTGCCTCCCCCACGGCCAGAAATATTTGTAACGGGGAGTTTTGAGACACGATGTTGGAGTCTGTAGATGCTTTGGTATGCCCACTCCTCTCCGACCCACTTGGTCATCGACTAACTTTCCCATTCTATTTCCTCTGTGATTCCTTACGGCATTCCTATAGTTTCCGGATACGGCTATTTTTGTTATTAGTGAAAAAAAAGTTTTCCCTTTTGGGGTAGCCAACTTTTTGAGCTTCTCCCTTAACTTTGGATTTATGATAGCACATTCGTGCTTTCTTTATCGCTTCATCCATGGATTTTGTGTTCACAAATTCGATATTCTCTTTCATATGCAATGGCAAGTTTGCTCGAGAATCGTACTTTAGCCTTTTTATCGCGAAAATACGGTACATATTGTAATAATGAAGTAAATTTCGTAAAAACTCATCCATAGACATTTTCCCCGGTTTCAAATCATGGAACTCTGAGACTTTTCATCGTGAAACGTTGAGTTAGATACATATCCTTAAAATATTGCGGAACTCATCCCAAGTTACATTTTGGTCTTATTCCACGCACATTCTTAACCTCCTCACACCACGAAGTGTTTCTTTCTCCCGCGGTGATAAATGGCTAAAACGGCTTTCATTTTTTTGTTATTTTCATACACTTGAAATTATTTGTTCATGTTTATGATCCAAACTCCTGCTATTTCTTGACTCCGTCAAAGGTGGGAGGCTTAATCTTCTGAAATTCACCCTATAATTCCACTTTTTGTTTTCAACCCTTGTTGTTCTAAAATATTTCTAGGAATTCGACCTCATTGTAAGTTAGAGCTCTTATTACTTTGTGGCGTTTTGCTACCTTCGGAGGTTATCATGTAGGGCTTGATGTTGTTCTCCTTCCTCTGAGTGTTCCTCTCGGGACTTGGTTTCTGAATTAGGATGATTCTGTCGATGCGATAGACTTTTTAATATCCTTTCATGTTACATCATCAATATTTCATTGTGACTTGAACTTTGAAGGCATCTATGTTTGGAGTTGTTGAGCAGTTTCAAGCAATCTATTTGTTTGTTGTTGTTGCTCTGCCCGACAATCACAACATTTTTCTAGTCTTTGGTCTATGCTTAAGCACCCACATTTCGGGATTGACTTCATGGTTGGTCATAGGATGGGTTTCTCCTGTGTTTTTGGATGTACGGGTATTTATATCCCTTCCTCATAGTAGTTTTGAATGCAAATCCCCATTTTTCATGTACTTTGCACAAATCCTTGTTAAACTTTATGAAAGAAAGAAAAAAACAAAATGATGACCTATCATGTTATTTTGTTGACGAGCGCTGACATATAACCATGCTGCGATACCACTTGTAACATCTATGCGCACTCCGTATACACAAATAAATAAATAAAAATAATCTTCTCTTACCATACAGCAATATCATCTGTTTGAATTGCAGAAACGATTACGTTAATGTTATGTTCACATACATTATCATTGTGTAATGAATAGGTTAAGCAACATTGATTTTTAACCAAAAGTTTGAAAAAGAAAATTTGATTCATTTCTATACGACCAACATAGTTTGGCTTTTCACGACATGACTATGATAATAAGATATTATTAGCCTTGTATGCGATCGGCGACATATCATTACTATGCAAATATTTAATTTAAACACGGGTTCCCGAGAACTGAAATGTTTTAGGCCTTTAATAGCAATCCAATAACAATTTTATACATTTGATATGGTACACTTGTCCGGAAGTACATGGCATTCGTAATTTGTTTGATACGATACACATGTCCGTCTGTGGCATTCCTAATTATTTGATCATCTTGGCACCATCAGGGCGAGTCAAATCTTATCGGGTGATCAACGGTGTAGATGTGGAGTAGGAGGGTTAGGTTAACCACCCACCCCACCCTCCAGTTGGTCTTGCATTTGCTCTTCCACTTGTGTCCACCTGCGACTGCGATTTACCTCGGTCACTCGAGTATTCTTTGCTCACGGTACACCCACTTAGGCTCAAATGTTCTTCCTTTGAGAACATACCTCTTACTATTGCGCGTCGAGGTTTTGTTTCTTTTAAACCCTACCTTGCATTATTGTTTACATGTTTAATACTATTTCCATATCTTTTGGATTTTTTCTCGATTATCGTTTTTGTTTTGAAGTTTTTTTCGAAAGGGGTTTTTTTAATTTTTCTTCGGGTTCCACTCTTTGTGCTAACGGAGCACTCCCCTCAAATGCGGAAAAACTTTGTTTAGACATGAGGAGTCTTCGGGACCCAACCGGTCTCGCCTCCAACTCCTGCCTCCCGAGTAGTATGGAAAAACCCTACTCACTCGTTTTCCCTACAATATTAGGTGTAACAACGGATTAACATTATTGCTAATGATTTCACATTTCTATTGTAAATTCTGTAAATTGGGTCAGAGCCATAGCCATGACAAAGCGGCTTGGGGTTTCATCTCGTACCATCACCTTCCGATGTGTTCCACGAAACACTCATGGCGGTGGTTTTGACTTTCAAGTTTTCTTGCTCTATCGAGGTATTCAATATATGTTCTCTTTACATGTTAATGTTTGGCAAGAGATTTTCTCTCAACTATGTTGTAGTTTCTCTTTTTGTATAGGGTTGAGGATTAAGCGGGGCTCGCCCCCTTTATTGGTGTTCGGTTGGAACCTTTCTTTACATGCTTGCCCAGAGGTTATTAATTGCTTTATTCGGTCTTCCTTTGTGTATTTATCTTTGTTTAAATGTATACGAAAATCTTGTGTTTGAGCTTGACTCTTCGGTAATATTTAAATAGACATGGTGTTATTTGAAATTAATCAATACCATGTAATAATTATTTTTGTTTATAGTTGATCTACAAGACTATATTTAATTAATAAGTCAACTATTCCAGTTAATTAATTAAATGTTCCTGCGGTTCTCATTTAATCTTGAACTATCTTTCTTTATTCCATGTAAAACTATCGTGACTATCTTTACTTTCATATATATATTTATTAGTAAATTTTCATTCTTATGTTCTCGATGGAAGTTCTTTTGTGAAAATTTGTCCATGGTATTCGTTTCTATTTCTCCTTTGTCGAGTAAACTACCCTTAGATGAAGTCCAAACCCTCACTTTGGGGTCCGGATTCTATTTTGTTCACAATCCTAAATTTATTTATGGTATCGTCGCACCTACAAAGTACTTCATATGAATGTCTCGACTTCTAGTTTCTGTTATATATACTGCATTTCTTTTTATTAGTAGTAGGTGGGAAAGCTGCATTTCTTTTTATTAGTGTGTAGGGCTTGATGTTGTAGGACGGTGGGATTGATGTTCACTGGAATTGAGGCTTTTTTAACTGTGCGTTACTTTTTCAAAGAGTTTGAAATTATGAAATTTTATAAAGATCAAATTCTACACAAATTAATTGATATGCATTTTTATACATTTGAATTTGTATAAAAAAAATAAGTGAAACCTTCGATAAAGTAACCTTATGCTTTTAAAAATAATCACATTAAAATTAATCACATTTAAAAAAAAAATAGACATTCCAAATAATTAGACACAGAAAAATCAATTAAATTAGGCCGTTCCTTCATACCTTGTAGACTTTGACAGGTTAGGCCGGTCTTCACCCCGCCATGTAACTCGTTTTCGATAAAAGGACTTCACACCACCATGTCACTATTTTTTCAACAAATTATCTTTTTGATAAATTAGCAAAACAAATATAACTTTTGTACGTTCCTTAAAAACCTCCAAGAAATAACTTCGGTAGAGAGTCGCTTTCAACTTGTGAACTTCTTACATTTTGAGGGGGACATTGAAAAGCTTTTCAAAGGAAAAATACTTTGTTTATTGAGAGTGACAATGTGGGGCTTTTCAACCAAAAATAACAACTTTGTTTTGGATGGCTAGGTATCTTTTCTCATACAAAATACAAAAGTTTAAGGATATTTATTTATCATATTATATTATTAAAGTGGTTGATATAAATTGATTATGTTATTATTAACTTTAAAAGATGGAAAATAACGTTGGATTAACATGTCTAGAGTGGTTGAAATTATTGAATAATAAAAAAATAAAGATTAATCATTATTAATGAAAAATATATTACGAATTACTATTAATAAATATAACTAAATAAATATGATCATAATTTAAAATATTAATATAATTAACTATACATATAAATAACCATAATAACTATGATTAACTACTTAACTTGTACGTATTAACCGTGTTTGGCCATGGATTGCGCGAAGGATTGTATAACCGTGGGAATTTCGTTTTGTCAAGAAAGACACTCAACCCACAGCTTGTGAGGCGATGGTATATGAGGGTGGCAAGAGTCTTCGTGATAAGTAAGACAGTAAAATAGTTCCGCTATATAAGTAAGAGTAAGAGGGAACATTCCACAATGTTAGAGCGAATGTATATTAGTTTTTGCATTAATATATTTATTAGAGTTATTAGAGTAATTGTATAAATTAAAGGTTAATTGTTTTTAGTTTGTTGAAGTTTGTAATTTGGTTTTAGTATTTAGTGGTTTTTTGAGGTATATTTGTAAGTTCTTATATATATATATATGAGGAAAATGTTACTTCCTCATTAAAAAAAATTATATAAATTAGATGTTTGGTAAATGTGATACAGATCTATGGCATGACACATTGTTAAAATTAAAACTAGCAATTGCACCGGGGTGCAAGGAACTGTCGGAAGGAGGAGATGTAGATAGTTTTGTGGTATATGAGAGGTAAAATGTGTAATAGCGCGCGGAAGGAGGTGAATGTTTTGTTGATTTGTGGCGATAGAGTGCACAATACCATATTTTAATAGAACTAAAAATTATTAATTTAATATTATTAAATTTTAATTTATTTGATTTGATTTTTATTTAATTTAGTTTGTTTATTTGTTTATTTATTTATTTATTTTTTTAAATTTAATTTAATTTAATTTCTATTTATTTATTTATTTTATTTTTATGTTTTAATTTAAAATTTTATTTATCTATTTTATTTGTATTTTTAATTTTATCTTTATTTTAAATTCGGAAAACAATTTTGAACAACAATACTCTACCTTAATAATCATCCAAATAACCACACAATTACAGATTCACATAAATAAGTTTTATTATCATCTAAAATTAAAATCTAAACCATTACCATTTTATCTTCAGAAGTGCATCCCTGATCAGCTGAAATATAAGAATTTGTTACACTGCCAGTGGGCCAACCATTGACAAAAGAACTAATGCCAATAGATTGACTTCCTATGTTTCTGAAACTACAGCTTGGGCTGCTCCCTACACCCTGATAATCGGGCAAACTTGGAGCATCCATGAGATTCGGTCACTCACCCGGATAAATATGTGATTCAATATCCACATAAACTCGAGGAAGAGAAGACAGGATTTTCTAATATCTTTATCATCTCAAAACACACCACATGATAGAATATGGTCAAAACACACTGCATGATAGAATATGGGATTGCTAGTGTTGTGCAAATTTTACAGTAAAATCTAGTGGTTCTTGGACCCTCAAGCCTAAACCAAGTAAGCAGTTTCTGATTATCACTTCCCACTACTTTTGGAGATCTTTACAACTATATCAAAGCCACTGAGTTGTTTCAATCAGCATACATAGATATGAATTGGAAAGCTACCAGAGGATAGACTAATATTGTTTCCAAGAGCAGGACCTGTTAGCGAGATTCATTTACCTGTCTGCCAGACTACCAAATTTATTCCAAGGACTTGTATTGAACATATCAAGTGGTAGTAAAAATTGTACAAACAAAGAACAGAATGAAGCAGGGATATTATTATAAATCAACTACACAAATGACGTGAGCAATGCACAGCATTGCAAAAATTAACATATCAAACATGCATATATAGAAAAATGCTAATACAGGTTTCAACTTTATTGAAGCACATGATTGTACAGAGACGAGGATTAACAACACAAACTAGTAACAGGATTGCATGAATTGCAAATGCACACAATTTGCAGCTAAAAAAATGTTTCTGAACTACAATTATCCAAGTTGACATTTAAGAAGTGAAAAAGGGATCATATGCTTTGACGAATCCCACATATAAGGAGTTGTCAAGGTATCTGGAAGTCGTCTTCTTTGATGAGTACTTAGGTAGTTGGCCGTTCATAACAGCCCAGCAGTAAAGGGTCAACTTCATCCTACTACAGGAAAAGATTGATGTTGCATGCCTTGTCAACAGAAAATGGTTAAGCATGTAACATGAGATTGCAAAGATGGCCTTAAATTTTGGGCTCATGCTCCTCTGTTTCCCCCTTCACTGAAAACATGACTTTTTGGGGCTCAAATGGATGATCCAACAAGAGGCTGTTCTATTTGGGATATGTGATTATATTGACAGGCATCTCTTTCTTGCGGAGATAAAATTGTCAAGCAAGTTTTCATGAGCAATATCGAGATTTCAGTTAGGATTGCCATCTTTATAAATGATATGGATTCTCTTTAAGCTGGAACCAAAGCAAATATGCTATCCTTGTTTATTGTGAAAGGGGAAACTTGTGTGACTACTCTCTGGCTCCTGAATGTGAAAATATCGATTTATATGAAACATAAGGTATGACACATTTTTCCAAAAACAGGCTAGTCCACTAGCACCAATTCCAACCACTCGGCACATCTTAACAAGCATGGGATTATCCATCGGTTACAAGTGATACAAACATCACATGCATAAATTTCCTGGGCATTTGAATTAATAGTAAAAACAATGCATGCTATGATGAAAACATGTTGACTACACCCAGATGACCATAAAAAATACTCACTCAAAATTGGTAACCATCATTTCGGACAAATCCCTTTGTTGTTTCGTTCATCTTCGAATGTAATATCTGCTTAGATGTGGCCTGCGAGCCCGTGGTTACATTGTGTGGGCATCTGTTTTGCTGGCTACTAGCTTTCTCACAGCCAAAATTCCAGTTGTGCAAGTGAAGAACTCCAATAAAAATCGTTTGAAGTTTGTACGTGCATGGTGAGAAGTAATAATGAGAACATATGTGACTAAAATAACCATTGCAAACCCATTCTCCCCATTCTATATTTATGCCAGTACATTGAGCATTCTAAAGGGTTATTGTATATTTTTTCCATTTTGGGTTGGTGAAGAACAGGGTTCAAACAAAACTGCATGCTTATTCGACACCCACATTGGGAAGTCCGAATTGGCCACTAACAAACTTTTTTCATCATGGTTCTTACTGCTTATCTTTTCACTCTTTACTGTCCATGTGACCCACAGTATTCTCCTAATCACCCTCTCTCAAAATAAAAAAGACTATTCCAAGGTTCAAGATGCTCAATAGGGAAGGTTAACAGTAGATAAAAACATGCTGTACATAAATCCAAAAGCATATCTTGTGCTCAACAACAGGGCTCACAGTAACAATAATTTGCATGTTCTAGTCTTCCAGACACAAAGGACAATGAAATATTAACTTTGTTTTTAGTGTTCACTATTCAGGCATATATGCTGACCAGAAATTTAAGGTAGTTTAAAACCTTGTAGTTTACATTATCTTATGAGCATGCACCAGCTCTTCCTATTACAGTTCTGGCTTTCATAGGACCTTACGTTCCTCCAGTTCAAAGAAGGATAATGATTTATTTAAATCTAATCTTTAGATGATTTGTAATTCACATCTATCAAGAGAGGCAATCCTCAAACACTGATAGAAAGCCAAGACCATATACATTATACAGCAAACAGGTTACATGAATTTTTAGATTTCAAACTCTCAAAATTAAATATGTTGTTTGCTCAACTTCAACAATCATTTGCTCAGCTTAAATAGTGTTGGAAGATTACTCATTCTGAATAATAAGAATGTGCTAAAATTTCTAAATTAATCTAAAGTTAAATATATTACATTAACGTTATTGATGGAAAAATGTAAACTACATTCAATTGTTTGGTGGCTCCTTTTCGTAACCTCTTTGATTTATTCTTTGATATTATAAATGGGATAAATAACTTTTACAAATTAATCATTATATTTTAAACCAAACTTTTATAAAATTAAAATGAATTATCATTTATTTGATAATTTCTTTTCTCCATAAAAATAGAACAAATAAATATACAAAAGAAAACAAACAAATTTATATTAATAAAATTTTAAGAACACAAATCCTGCCACGCTGACCCTTACTCACTGGTCCAACGATGAACCAAGATCGTCCTTCAATGCCCATATTGGTGTCCCAGTCCGCGCACCTTCATGCAAGCAAAATATGAGACAAGCAAAAACCAAAAGGGTATTGTTAGGAAGCACTTTGTTGAGAGGGGTCTGTGAAGCTGGGAATCGATGCAAAAATCATCCAAAAAGTGACCCTTTTAAACATACTTGGGATGCAACATGCAATGCAACACACAACCACTATACACCGGCATTGAACCATTCCCACCCAACCGCCCTAGATTCATTACATAATTATGGTAATAAGGCTTACCATAAGCAATTGCATAGCCAGGCCTTAGTTGAGTGGCACGTTGATAGCACATAATTGCATCTTGAGGTCTGCCCATCGCCTAGAATCACAACATTAAAGCAAATGAATCCCTGCACCTTATGCCTCACATGAAAATATCCAACTCAAAGATGAAATATTTTTACCTTCAATACATTCCCTTGATTCAGGTGTTCATCAGCAAAGTTGGGTTTTAATCTGATTGCTTCCTACGAATAACAAGGGCAATCAAAGTAATTTTTTGTCCATAAGAATACTTCTTTGGATATACAATTGATCCTTTCAACCACAGATCCATCTCCTGCTCCTGAAAAACCTATGGACCAATTTCATCTTTGGGCCAAATGTATAAACCCAAATGCTGAAAAGAACCAAATCATCATACTAAGTCTAGATTTTCTATGTTCCTCTGTTTTTTCTATCAAAGATGGGAACCCAACTCAAGATCTGTGACAATTTCTTTGGGGGATCCACTAAAACTATGTGGTTACTCTTGATTTCCCAAGCGGAAAAAAGCAAGAATCCACTAAAAGTTATGTGGTTACTCTTGATTTCCCAAGCAGAGTAAAACAACAATCTTTCTCAATTCTCTTGTAAAAAGCAACCTTTGTATGTTTGGAATTTTAAAATGCACAATATATGGTTGTGTTTGAATGAAGCAGTTGATATAAGTTACATGGACTATGGTATGTTGGGCACTCTAAAATGGACCGCATGAACAGTAATTACTTGTTTAAGTTGTCAAGGACTACGGTTCTTTCAATTCTCTGTCAATCCAATGGTTTGAAGAAAATGAAGGGCAAGGGCAAGATTACATGGAAAATCTCCTTCAGTATCACACTAAAAGTTAGTCTGTCTGCATGCTTTGGAGACCATAAATCTTATTTAAAGTTCTATTATAAAACTTGACTGTAAATTCAATGTTGTGTCATCTTCAATACAATCCAAACATAAAATCCACTCTTTCTCCTTTTTATTTCTGTCTGCTATAAATAGAATGTTTATAGTATATGTCACGGTGAATGGCATTATCCATTTCAATATGGAAATGGCTAAAGAAAGGTTCCTGTTGTGTCCTAGACGAATGGTGTAATGATATGGTCTTATTTCAGAAAATGTTGTCATTTTACATCCTTAACACAAATTACTATATCAGAAAGTGACTCCCTAAAACCAGTCATTTATGGCTAGATTAAATTGCACATGTAGGATGTGTAAAGGGATGTGGTAACTCTGGAAATCCTATATTCTTCAATATAATGAAAAAGAATGTAGATTTCTGAGACGAGATGTCTTTCAATTCTTCAAAAGGATGTAGACACAGAACACACCCTATCCCATATAAGAATGAGAAATAAATAAAGGGCAACATCCAACTCCCCTTTAATATCTGCCTATCATTTGAAGAAGCAAACCAAATAAAAAATCTTCAGGAAATTGATTGCTACAATCTGCAAGGATCTCAAAATAAGATAGGCCCTTGGGCAAACACTTGTTGAAACATACATAAAGACAAGTGGAAGAATACATTATCGGTAAGTCCAAACATTGTGAATGTTAAAACATAGCGATATTAAGTGGATATCATGATTATGGAGTGAACCCTATACATTATTGATGCACCCTCCAAGTACAAACTCACACAGTCTGTTCAACTTGATTTTGGTGGCACTTTATGCCATCAATACTCTGCTCAAATCTTCTTTATGCCTTCAAGGCCAACTTCTAGATCAAGCTCAGCTTCCAGAAAATCTTCGTGGGTAAACTGATCTTCTTGCTCCACAAGATCTGGTTATGAACGAATAGCTTGATAACCCTGGAAATTCGCAAAGCGAATTTCCAAGAGCCCTTCAATCAAAGACTCCACTCGCTTGTCAATTTCTCCCTCATGAAGAATACCCCTAAATCGCTCAAAATTTCCATAGAGGCCTTGTGGTGTTAGGTCTTGAAGCATGGACCCGCATTCCTTTACAAATCCAACAGAAACCTCAACACTGTCATCTGTAGGATTCTCTAGCAAAACAGCAAGAAATTCCAAAGTAATGATCTCATGTGCAACTTGCTGGTTTGCTAGGTGAGCTATGAATTTTTTTGCTGCTAGTAACAAAGGCTTGTCATTGCGTTTGAAAGCCCTCTTAAGCTGTAGAATAATTCTTCTCAAAAGGATACTCTGTCCTTGACCACAGATTTATTACTTCCCAATGCAACACGAATGTAATTCACATCCCATTCCACACAGAACTTACCCAATGTTGGGCATAATCTGGCACAGTTTCAATCTCCAAGGCGATTATCTCATCCCAATATGACTACGCCTCCGTACAATTCAAATGCAGATATAAATTAGAAGGAATTTACCCCTTTCTGAAATTGAATTCACGCGCACTGCACATTCAAGTGGTCTTCGATTTGGCAGGAAATAGAACGAAGCAGAATTAAAACACGGATACACGGACTAAGACACGCAAATCAAAACGAATACACGGACGATGGCCGATGCACACCATGCGGAATAAATCAGTGAGATTGTCACCGGAATCAGTGAGATTGGCTACGGCTTCCTCGCTGCTCATCACATCCCAAACACCGTCGCAGGCAATGACCAGGAATTCGTCCTCTTCGCTCAGTTCCACCTGCTGCACATCTGCCTTCGTCGACAGAGGAATGGAGGCCTTAAGCCGCAAGTCGCAAGTCCCCGAGTGCCCTGGAGACCGCCAGCGCGCAGTTGAGATAGCCGTCTTCAGTGACAAAACCCGGTACACGTGGCGAAATTTAATTCGTTCCATGCGCATAAGAAACTGGTTCTCATTGGATGGCTCACCCCAAGCCTCGCAATGGAAAACGCCTCCGGCGTAAAAATTAAAAATAAAAATCAAATATTAGCTAAATTATAATAATAAAAACTATTCATAAAAATTCAAGTCCATTTTAACATTGAAATTCTTAACCAATAAAATTTATTACAATATTCTCGGTCAATACCATAGTTTATCAGTATCACATGCATAAAAATAAATAACTCATTTCATACTACACTTAGTCATATATCACTTTTTTAAATAATCAATTTAATTATAAATAAATAAAAACATAACTACTTTCGAAATAATTTTAACTTTTAATAAATAACTATAACTAAAATTTTTCTAAAATATAAAAAAAAAATTCAAAAAAAATGATAAATATTAGATTCGTAGTATTTATTCACTACTTACTAATAATTAAATTAAAATTTTAAAAATTCTATTACAAATTACATTGAAATAATTATAAATTTAAGTAATTATTTATATAAATTAAATAATTAATAAATATAAATAATATCATTTTTAAACAAATTTTAAATCCAATACATAATCGTTAAAACACCTCTATTAACCCTAGAAGTTTGGTGTTTGTTAAATTATCCTTAAACATGAGGAAAGGGAAGGGTAGAAGTTTGTTGTTTGATAAATTATCGTAAAACATGAGGAAAGGGAAGGGCAGATTCTCAAGATGGATAGCAAGAGAAGTACAACGCAAACCAGAAACTTAAATGTTAAGTCACGCTGCACCAAATCTTTTTACGGTCATGCGCGTGTACAATAAAGTTATCCATCTCCTGTGCTACTTATCCGTCACCGTCACAAGCACTTGTATATTCTTGTGCTACCTATCCGTCACAAGCACTCGATACAACGGCTAGAGCTCGTAACCAACCTACCCTAACAGCGCATCCAACAATTTAATTTACCTAAAACTTAAATGCCGGATCCAACAATTTAATTTATTTAAAATTTATACTTTAAACCCTTACTTTATTTGTGTTAAATAATTTAATTTATTTTAAGTAGAAATATTTTATTTCGTTATAATATTTATCTTAGATTTATAATATTATTTCCTTGAATTTATAATATTACTCCTTACTTTAAATATTTTATATTTAATAATAATTAATATATAATAATATTTAAATATTTAAATTTATATTTTATTAATACAATATTTTCTTAATACATTACTAATATTTAAAATTAAGTTTTATAATTACAATTTTTAAAATAGAGTTCGATATTATAAGTTAAAATAACAGGTTTATAAATAAATGATATCTATATTTTTTAATAAATGCTAATAATATTTATATTTGGTTAATACAATATTTTCTTAATACATTACTAATATATTAGTATTTAATATTTAGTTTTATAATTACAATTTTTAATGTAAGGTTTGATATTATATATTATAATAATAGGTTTATAAATAAATGATATATATTATTGAGAGATATTTTGCAATAATATTTATTTTATTAATTAATTGTTTAATAATTATTATTTAAGATAATTAATTTTTTATTTTTTATTTTTTAATTATTTAATAATAAATTGTTATTATTATTTTATCATAAATTTTCTGGAAAATTACATTATCATTTTAGAACTGGCGTGTTTCAAACTACTTAGTGTAATTCATTATCACGGAATAATGATATGGTCGATCTAGATCATTCATTATAAATAATGCATAAATGCAATGATCAATAAAACAACCACATCAAACATTAATGAAAATGAACATTAAGCAAATGAAAAGTCCAAAGTCAAAAATAAATAAAATAATAATTAAATTGTAAAAAATTTAAAAGTAAAAATAAAAATAATTAAAAAGCCAAAGTAATATAATTAAGGTTAAATAAACTTAAATTAAATTTAAAAATATATAAATAAATAAAACAAAAACACCAAACATTAATGAAAATGAACTTTAAGGAAATGAAAAGTAAAAAGTCAAAAATAATAATTAAATTGCAAAACAGAAAAAATAAAAATAATTATAAAAATAATTATAAAAAAACCAAAGTGATGATGATGATGATGATGGTGGTTAACGTCCACTGAGACCAATCTTTGGTCTATCAGACCTAAAGAAAAGAGTTATTTAATTTGATTTAAGATTTTATTCCTATGCTCAAAAAGCTTGGAGAGAAGCCTCCCGAGCTCACTATAATTTTGACATCTTAAAAGGCTAAGAAGGTCAGTATTGCAACAAAGATTATGAAATTGAGCTCTAATGTGGTTGTACACGGGGCACTCTAAGAGGAAGTGATTTTCATCCTCGATGTTCATATTCTCACAGAGATGGCAAATCCTTTCCATCCATGGTGTTTTAGGAACTGTCCAACGACCTGTTTCACTATGGAGCTCATGAGAGTTCATTCTAATCTTGGCTATATTAATTTTCTTCTTTGAGCTAGTTAAAACAAAGAGATACTTTTGATCTTCTAAGGTGGGGTTGATGACCTCCTTATAATACCTTAATTTTCTTTTAGCTGCTAGATCTTTCTCACACCACATTTTTTTCTTTGAACTTAGAAGTAACAATTTTTTTAATGTTATTGATGTTTTGCAATGCAACATTCTCGTCGATCTCCCAATGGTTTAACCAGGCCCTAGTGTCTTTATACCAACCTCGTTTAAGCCTTAGGTGATTAAGAAAATATACATTTAAATTAAATTTAAATATATATATAAATAAATAAATAGATACATAAAAATAATAATAAAATAATAAAAATAATGATGGCAGAACTAAACATAATAGCGAGTTTAGTCAAATTAGTTAAATATATATATATATATATATATATATATATATATATATATATGTATATATTTATTTATTTATATATTTTTAAAATTTAATTTAAGTGTATTTAACCTTAATCATATTACTTTGGTTTTTTTATAATTATTTTTATTCTTATTTTCATTTTTTCTTTTTTGCAATTTAATTATTATTTTTGACTTCTTACTTTTCATTTCCTTAACGTTTATTTTTATTAATGTTTGGTGTTCTTGTTTTATTTATTTATATATTTTAAATTTAATTTAAGTTTAGTTAACCTTAATTATATTACTTTTGCTTTTTAATTATTTTTATTTTTATTTTTATATTTTTACAATTTAATTATTATTTTATTTATTTTTAACTTTGGACTTATATATATATATATATATATATGATGATGATGGTGGTGGTGGTGGTGGTGGTGGTGGTTAACGTGCAGGTTAGAGACAAATCGAGTTATTTAATTTGATTTAAGATTTTATTCCTATGCTCAAAAAGCTTGGAGAGAAGCCTCCCGAGCTCACTATAATTTTGACATCTTAAAAGGCTAGGAAGGTCAGTATTGTAACAAAGATTATGAAATTGAGCTCTAATGTGGTTGTACTCGGGGCACTCTAAGAGGAAGTGATTTTCATCCTTGATGTTCATATTCTCACAGAGATGGCAGATCCTTTCCATCCATGGTGTTTTAGGAACTGTCCAACGACCTGTTTCACTATGGAGCTCATGAGAGTTCGTTCTAATCTTGGCTATATTAATTTTCTTCTTTGAGCTAGTTAAAACAGAGAGATACTTTTGATCTTCTAAGATGGGGTTGATGACCTCCTTATAATACCTTAATTTTCTTTTAGCTGCTAGATCTTTCTCACACCACATTTTTTCTTTGAACTTAGAAGTAACAATTTTTTTAATGTTATTGATGTTTTGCAATGCAACATTCTTGTCGATCTCCCAATGGTTTAACCAGGCCCTGGTGTCTTTATACCAACCTCGTTTAAGCCTTAGGTGGTTTTGGCTGGAATTTAAAGCTAGCTTAGGAAGTCTATGGTCTCTTATGCTATTGAGCTTGTGCTTGTACAACAGAAGCCTAGTCATAGCTAGGCTCTCGATAGGGGAAAGACCCACTTCTATATATATATATATATATATATATATATATATATATATATATATATATATATATATATATATATATATATTTAAACTAATTTGACTAAATGCGCTATTAAGTTTGGTCCCAAGGAGTCATTTCCCAAGTATGCATACCAGGGCAGTATGGGTGAGTGTAAGGCTGTAGGGGTGAGGTACCCAAGGAAGGCTGAGTGTCAGGAGGGCCCTAAGGAGTAGGGCATAGGCTGGAGGGCGTAGGGATGATTATTGAGGTGAGGTCTCTCTCTCTCCTCTCCATGGGAAGGCAAGTGCAAGTCTGTTTGGGGCATGTCCATAAGTCGTAAGGTAGGTAGGTAGGTAGGTGAATAACATGCCTAGCAACTAAGATATTCTTGGTTGAAGCAATAGGTTAAGCACTCCATCCGTCGACTAGGGTGAAGGCATTAAGTTCAAGTACGGGTAAGGTTGATCCGGTCATCAATTCGGCGTTGATAAGAGAAGCTCATGAGGTTGGGAAATCTTGCATCATCTCCTAGGTTTATAAGGTACAAGGTTTCAAATTCTTGAATCGTTTCGGGGGGCTTTCTGTTGGTGGGTCGGTGGGAACATGAGACCAAGAAGTTTCATAAGTAGTCGGCTACGGAATCCTTGAGTCATTTAGGGTAAAGAGATTGTATGGCAAAGTATAAACGAAGAGCAGTGCGGTATCTATCTATTCACCCACTCTTAATAAGAAGAGTTGTTCATAGAAAGGGTTGTTACGTATTTGGACGTTCATCATCATCTTCATCATATTTGGTTTTTTTATAATTATTTTTATTCTTATTTTCATTTTTTCTTTTTTGCAATTTAATTATTATTTTTGACGTCCTACTTTTCATATTTTTAAATTTAATTTAAGTTTATTTAATCTTAATTATATTGCTTTCGCTTTTTAATTATTTTTATTTTTATTTTTATATTTTTTACAATTTAATTATTATTTTATTTATTTTGACTTTGGACTTTTCATTTCCTTCACGTTCATTTTCATTAATGTTTGACGTAGTTGTTTTATTGACTGTTGCATTTCTGGATTATTTATAATGAATGATCTATATTAGCCATATCATTATTTCCTTATGATATATTATATATTTATCAATGACTTAGATATCAGTTTTGGTTGTGTATCAACCACATTTACTAAAATAATCATTGTTATTACTAAGCAATTATTGTTATTATGAATAATACTATTATTACTATTATTTTTATTAATATTACTACTATTATCAATTAATATTGTTTATAAAGCCTTTTGAGTGATAATCACATTTATGTATATTTTGCACACGGGTTTCCAAGTGTGGTTCATCATCCGGACAAGATGAGAAATGTGATCTACTAACCTGTTTAAATAGATAAAAGGAAGCAAAAACTAGCCATTGTAAATAACTAGTAGTTTGACTAACAAAAAGAAAATAAGAAATACAATTAATATAAAAACATATTATTATTATTTATTTATTCATTTCTTTATTTATATTTAAAATGAATTAATTAATATACCTATTTTTCTTATTTAATAAGTTTTTTTTACCTAATTTAATAGCTATTCTACTATTAATTTTAATATATTATTATTTATTTAATTAATTGATTAATATAACTATTTTTCTAATTTAATAAGTACTTTAGTTATATGTAAAAACTTAATTTAATAACTATTCTAATAATAATTTTAATATATTATTAATTAATTAATTAATTAATTAATATATTTTTATTTTATTTATAAAAATAATAATAATAAATAAATAAATAGAAAAATAAATAACTAAAAATAAAATATAAAAATAAAAATATGACATAATTTAATTTTAATCTAAATAAAAACATAAAGGGATAAATAGAACATGAGCAAGAAGACCCAAGGAAATAAACAAGCAAGGAGGAAATGCATGGACAAGAGGGAGAAACATGGCAGGAAGAAAAAACAAAAAATAAGAGTGAAGGGCAGGAATCCATAAATTTATAGAGGTGGTGTGACTGAAACTTGTGTACAACTGAGATGTGGTGTTTAGAGAGGTGAAAGATGTTATTACACATAAATTCCTACCAAAGGAACCTAAAAAGATAGAGTTTGAAACGATGGAGGAACAATCAAACTCTACAACATAACATGAATGAGAATACTAAGAGCCACATGCTCCATTTTTTAGAAGATCAGTTCGAGAGAGAATGAAACTAGAGAGGTATAGTCCATCTGCTTTCTTTCCAAATTTTTCTTTATCTGTTACTGATAATGATCCCAGAACTGTCAGGGAGGTAGTGGATTCAGAGGACATAAAACTTTGGAAGGAGGTCATGGTTGAGGAAATGACATCTTTGGATAAAAATTAGGCTTGGGATTTGGTGGAGTTGTTGACTGGAAGGAAACCCATTGGCAACAAATGGGTGTTTAAGAAGAAGATGAATGGAGCAAGAAAGGTGGAGAAATACAAAGCTCGGTTAGTAGCAAAATGTTATTCCCAAGAGTCAGGAATTGATTTTGGTGATATTGTTTCTCATGTTGCCAAGTTAGCTTCTATTATATTAATTTTATATTTTTTTGCTACTTTTTATTTTGAGGTAGAATAGATGGATGTGAAGATAAAATTTCTTCGTAGGGTCTGTAGGAAGAGATATACATGAAGTAATGAGAAGGCTCTCCACTGAAGAGTAAGAAAGAACTGGTTTGTAGGTTAAAATATCTTTGTATGGGCTGAAACAGTAAATAAGGATGTGATATCAAAAACTTGAGATATATATATATATGGGGACTTGGATTCACAAGGATCAAAGCAGATAAGTATGTGTATTTGAAAATAATTGGTGATCGTGTTATTTCTCTGCTCTAGTATGTGGATGATATGTTGTTGATTGGAAATGAAAAAAAAATTATCCAGTATTTAAAGACCCAATTGTCCTATAAATTCAACATGAAGGATCCTGGTGCTACAAACTATATTTCTGACACGGAAATTAAAGGAGAACGACCAAAGAGAAAGATCTAGTTAAACCAAAGAAAGTATGTCAATACAATATTGTAGAGGTTTAATATGCAGGATAGCAAACCAATGAAGGTTCCTATTCTTGTGGGTGTAAATTTATCCGTTGAATACTGCCCCAAGCCACAGGAAGAAGAAGAGGACATGTCTCGTGTTCCATATGCTAGTGTAGTTGGTAGCTTGATGTATGCATTGGTCTATACTAGACCATAAATTACACGTAGTGGGAGTATTAATAAGGATTATGTCAAAAATAGGGAAGGAGCATTGGAAAACAATGAAGTGAGTTTTCAGATATTTGTCTGGCACTAGTCAAATTATGGTTTGTGTTACTAAGGAAGGATAGGATTGGATAGAGTTTTAGACATACATGGCTTTGTTGATGCAAATTGGGTTAGAGATCTGGATCAAAGAAGACCTACAAGTGGGAATGTGATTAACTTATCTGGAGAATCAATTATTTGGATGAGAAAGAGACAGTCTATAGTGACACTTTCAACTACATAGGTTCAATACGTGGAAACCACTCATGCAAGAAAGGAAACAATTTGGTTACATATATTGTGTTCAAGTATGTGGTTGGTACATCGAGCTATAAGGATAGACTATGATATCCAAAAGAGTATTTTTCTTGGTAAATAACCCTGCTTATCATTTGAAGACAAAGCGCATTGATATTCAGTATCACTTTGCTAAGGGATATGTTTGAAGACAAAAAGGTATTGTTGGAAAAGGTGGAAACTTTAAAGAATGTTGTAGATACATCAATAAAGTTTGTGAGTATTGAGAAGTTATCTTGGTGTAGAGAAATAATGGGCAATACAACCTTGGACCAATGCATAATCTCTCATGTGACCCCCTGTGCAGAAATAAAACAACAAGTGGAAGAGTGTTGGGTATGTGTTCTATTCTTTTCATGACTAACTCCACATCTTGTATGTTGCGCTGGGTGTAGTGGGGGGTCAAAGGCCAAGCGACAAATCCCCATGTTGGGGGGTTTGTAAGGGGGTGGTAGTGCCACTACACAAGATTTGGGACAATGCCTCCAGAATTATTTTTTTATGCAGGCACAAGGATGGCGGCCATACCCAAAGATGATGGGTGGACCTATCCATAGTTTTGGGTAGTGTTTTTTGCACATGGTTTGGGCATGATGGTTTTCTTCCCATGGTATTTTATAAAACCTTTCAAGGGAACTACAGTTAAGTTATAATATAAGGTTAGTGGATTGCGGTTTATGAATTCTCCACCATGTATATATATGTATTGTATCATTGAAATGAATATACTGAAAAATCAATCTAGTATTCTCGATTTTGGGATCCAGGGGAAAATATTTGTGTATATTTGTTTGATGTTCTCACCATTGTATGTTTTTTCTATTTTAAAAGTTCTTTTGTGAACATTTTTTTGTACAGGGTTAAAACCTACAATCTACGTGAAAAAAAATTCACGTAGTGACTTATGAGAACTATAAAATTTAAAGGTATTTGATATATCATTTATTCTACCTGGAAACAAAGTAGGTAAAAAACTTAAAAACATAATGTTTGTGAACTTTAATATTTATGAGTTTGAGATTTAGTGGAGAATAAGATTTGGGATGGAGAGAGCATTAGTGGTTTATAAAAATATTTTCCATAGAAATCACATATCAATTTATCGTCGAAGTGTTTTGAGCCACTTATTGTTGTTCAGCATCAAGACATGGATGGATAGATTGAACGAGAGAACTAATAAATAGTAGAGATGCAACAACTAAATCATAAGAGTTAGATTTTATTTACTTATTTATTTATTTATTTATTAATATTATTTACTAATAATTTTTATTATTCAATTAGATTCAAACTCGAACATTTAGAGAGAAACAATAAAATAAATAAAAATAATAAAATATAATAATAATTGCAAGTAAAAAATATAAAAATAGATACATTAAGAAAAAATTCTAAAGAAAATTACTAAAATTTAATACATTGACATATGGGAAAAAAATTAACTAATTAATAAGATTAGAACAATTATAGTCAAGTCCCACTAGCATAACTGGTTGAGGATAGGCCTCGTCAACAAGGTGACCCAAGGTCAAACCTCATGGGGGTGGTTGCTCCCTGTGCTAGGGGGAAGAGACATGCTAAAAAATCCAATCAGATAAGGGTTGGTGTGGCCCAGACCAGGTGTGATCCCTGGGTGACTTTGACGACTTAGAAACCCCTGGGACACGGCTCCTCAAGCGACAAGTCAAGGCCTAGAAGATCACAGACGACTTGAAAAAAAAAATCAGCACAATTATAATTCTTCTTATTATAATAATTATTAAACTTAAAACATAATTAACAAATAATGTAATAATATATAAGTAAAATAAATTATAACTAATATAAAGAGGCAAACAAAAACAAACTTAGAGTATTAAAAATAAAAAATATTTTTTAATAGAATAATTAAAGGAATAATAAATAATAATGAATATAAAGGAGAAATACCAATCAAACACTATTAAGGTAAAAAGGAAAAGGGAAAAGAAAGAAAGAGGAGGAGAAAAAAAGAAAATGAAACCAAGAAGGAATAGAGGGAGAAACATTGAAGATGAAAGCCTAGGGATAAAGAGAAAGGGTCCACCAACGACTTATCTTCCAACCATCATCCCTATTATGTGACTTAGACCTTTTTTCAATTTCAATGGCCTCTCAAATCTTACGATGATGGAAATGATCAACCTTACCAAGGACCTGGGAATCCTCAATACTGATGTGGTGTTTTTTATTCTCAGCGTGCTCAACCAAAGCTGAGGAGTGATCCCCATAGTGTTTTATGTCAGTCACATGCTCTTGAATTATTTGATTAATGGAATGACCAGTTTCTCCAGTGTAGTGAATCCCATGGAAACATGGGATCAAATACGGGAGCTACGAATCATTTTAAAGGGTCTGAAGGAGGAAGCAACATTGTGTTTCCTAAGAACACAAGAAATCTTATTGGTAGTCCCCTGTATAAAGGGAATTTGAACACTAGAAGCAAATTACTTAGGTTGTTTCTTAACCTTCTGGCCCTTGCTCACTTTTCTAAAAGATATAATACCTTGGGATCTGTTATAGTCATTCTTCTCAAAGACATAAAGAAGATGGGATTTCTCACCCTCCAAGTGACTCTCATCAGAATCACGTAAAGCACGAGTAGCTAGAGTGTTTAGAACACCCAGTTTATTGTTTGGATAATGATGAGAATCAACATGACAATATTGAGATGAGATTATTGTTTTTCTTATGTGAATGATATGAGATGAGAAGAATGAATCTTGATGAGAAAATTAGTGATGAGAGAGAGTTAGTATTATGAGAAAGAATGAGTGGAATATGAGAAAATTAGTGTAAATTTGAGAATGAAACATCAATTTAAAGTCTTGTAATTTTATTTATATTTTGAGTATAGGTGAGGAATCATGTGAAAATAATTGTTAAATGAAAGTTAAGAATTTATGTACAGTTCAATTCAATGAAGAAATTTGAAATCATGGAGTCAATTTCCATCTTTAATTCAAGTTGAGTTGAAGTTGATAGTATTTTTTAATGTAAAGATTCTAGTAGAGTTGAGTAAATTTGGATTAAAAAGGTGCATTTTCAGTGGTACCCAACACCTAAATATTATTGTTTTTTATACTGGTGCATTATCGGTTGAACTTGATACCCTATTCTTCAACAATCAAGTGTGTTCAAGAAAGCGTGATCATGGGAATGTGAAATAATTAGCATTGGTAAAAAGTGGAAAGGAGGAAAAAGGATACAATATTCAAATTATGAAATAGGAAGGCGGAAACAGGATCTCAATGATGCACTTCACCAAATTGACGAACTAAATAATCAATATAATAGAATAAAAGATATATCAACGACTTAAAAATTATCTTCTGCGAGGGAGAAACCTCCTTTACATTACATAAATGAACAATTATTAGAAGATTCAAAAGACAAAGCCTCCTTTCTATATATAGGAGTCTAAGGGGTTACAATATAATAAGAGCCGACATAACAGTAGTAATGTAAGGGCACAACAATAACAATAGTGGGATTCTATGGGGCACAATAATAACAATATTTGGACTACATGGGTACAAGAATAACAATAAGGGGGCTAAAATAACAATACCAATAAGGGGCTACACTAGTATTATAGGGACCTAAAAGAAACATGTTTTTTTAAGACTGTTGATTCCACTAGAATCGCGTAAATAAGAAACAAGAAAGGTTGTTTTTACTAGATGAACAAATAAGTGATGTTCTAAAACTTAATGATAAGAAATTCGAATTGATAGAAGCTTTGAAACAAAAATTAATGGCAAACGAGAATGTATTTTCAACACTTGAAAGAGAAGTAAAACAATTAAGTCAATAGAGAAAAATGTGATGTGACCCATGATACAAGTGACCTCATAATTGATAGTGATTGTGATGCTATGAATGGAAATGTACATGTATCTCTTGTATCTTAGGAAGGCTAGGATGATCATTTAGAAAATGAATTGCATGTTGTAGGTGATGAATCTCAAAGAAAAGAGGGTAAAATTGGAAATTTTGAAAAGCATACAAAAGGAGTTAGTTCTAAACTTCTTAACAAAATGGGTTATGATGGAAGAATTTTAGGCAAAGCATGTCAAGGAATTAAAATACTATACAATTAAATGAAACAACAAAGTATGAATGCCTTAATTTTGAAGGACACATGAGTGATGCAGCTAAGAAATTTGTTAAAGGAGAAATATTTATAACAGGTGAATCATCTAGCAACACAAGAAATCAAATGAAGAAAGAAGAACAATATTGCAATCATTTTGGAGGTAAAGGACATCTATATTGGGTCTCCTTTTTTATTCCTATAATACCTTATATTGTCCTCTATTTTTGACCAATTGCACCTCAAACCTATGTACTACTTACCTATCTTATTCAATAATATACCTTTTAGAATCCTTATGTATCTATGAGCTAATTTATATTTCAAAACATGATTTTTATGTTTTCTTGTAGTACAAATAGAAATGTTGATTCCTTATACTCTCTAATTAATTGGATTGGCTCACATAAGATGTTTAGACCATGTCCCTACTCATTTGGTACCAACATTATTGATCTGGAACCATGCTCCTACTTGTCTGGTACTAACATTACCGATCTGGTACTAGTGTTCTCGTTCGGTACCCCTGTATTTTCCAATCAGTTGTCTATGTTTTTGTTTACCCGTGTACTTGTGTTCGTTGTGCACTTGCGCTCATACGGCACCAACAAAAAAATCTGTGTTCATCCAACACTGACATCAGTGATCTGGCACTTGTGTTCATCCAACACTAACAACAACCATCCAGCACCAAAACCTTCCATCCAACACCTGGATTCCTACACTAATTGTATTAATCCGATACCACCTTCATTGATTGTGCTATTCCAGTACCAAACCCTATTTTCCAAGATCAGTGGTTGAGCGAACTGTCTTCAATGAGACCAAGGAAATTTTTGGTCAAATGAACCATCCCTTCATAGCAAACCAAGATATTCTTCCTCCTCATGCACTGCATGTCATGAGGATGAAGCCAAATATGTAAAATGAGCTAAATTGTAATATTCTATAATGATTTGATAATATTTTATTAGCCCTTGGATATAACAACCATTTATCTTTAAGAGAAGGCTTGTAGATGATAGCCAGTTAGAGGGACACAAAGAGAGAATTAGAGAAAGTTGGAGAGTTATAGAAGTATTTAGATTTTCAAAACACTAGTATGTTGAAGATGTGATTGAACCATTAAGTTTTGTAATCTTTCTCTTTGAATTGATGATATGAGAAATGATTGAAAAGTTCATTGTGTTAATCAATTCCTTAGTTCTATAAGTTCTTCAAGCTTTCCTTGGTATCTCGACAAGGGCCCACCAAATCCATCAAGGAAATTTTATATCATCATTATGATGCATATAGTTTTGTTTATGTGTGAAGAGTGACTTAGTGCTTGATGGGATTTTAGTCGTGTTTTATGCAAGTGATTTCTGAGTGAAAATTCATTTGATTTATGAATGCCAAATTGGTAAGGCCAAAAGGAATGAAAAAAAATTCATAATGCTCCTCATGAGTTCAAAATGTTGTTTTCAGAATTTCTTCAGTCGTCATTCTAATTTGATGATATCCTGAATGAAGATCCAACTTGGTGAAATAAATTTCTACATGTAATGAATCCAATAATTTATCAATCACACGAAGGGAAATTTATCTTTAATAGTGAATTTATTGAGCTTCGTATAATTTGGACACATGCGCCATGATCCATTCTTCTTGTGCACCACTACTACTAGAGTAGAGAAAGAACTTTGACTAGGTTGAATTATACCAGCCTCTAGGATTTCTACAATCATACATTCATTTTTTCTCTTTTGGACATAAGGATATATGTAAGGAATGATGTTTGGAGGAACACTTTCTGGAATGAAATGAATAGCATGATCTTGATCACAAATAGGTGGGAGTCCTTTGGAAGTTTCATACACCTTGGAATGATTGTCCAAGCACTTTTGGAGATATGGAAAAATAGATGATTTTGATGTTGGAACTTCTAGTGAGCATAATTGTCCAACGACGCCTCGTTTTTCTTTCTTTAGAAGCTCTTTCATGACATTAGATCTTATTATCTTCACTGGATTTCCTGCGATACCCCGTAATTCAACTTCCTTTCCTTTTGAAAAAAATTTCAAGAAAAGTTCTTGAAAATTAAAAGCTACCGTCCCCAAAGATTGTAACCATTGTACACCTAGTACAACATCAACACAACCTATTGGAATGAAAAGAATTGGAATATTCAATACATATTCCCCCATGGTTAGCTTGATATTATGGCACTTTCCATAGAAATGTATAGTTCCTCCATTTGCCATCATCACTTAACACTTTGACACTAGGTATGTTAGCACTCCACCAGTTCTTCGAAGGCTGAGAAGGAGACCAGAAAAGGTAACCACAGACCACTTTGACCTAGTAGCTAGCCCTACTAGGTTGAGAGGGCTCTCTCAAAGAGATCACGGCCAAATTGTCTGGATGATGGAGATTTTAGGATAGGCATAGTAGGCTCTATGGTTCTGATTGATTTGGATGTTGTGTTGGATGAAAATGGACCTTTAGAGCTAGGCTTGAAAACTCTGATAGGTTTATAAGAGAAAAAATTACAAGGGAATAAAGGGCAAGGTAGGCAATATTGAGTGACCCTTTAGGCTGTATGGTTATGGTGTAAGATGGAAAGAGAGATCAGGAACAAGCATATAAGTATGAATTCATTCCTTAAGATGAAAATAAACACAACATCATCATCTCATAAAAACAGGACATGTGTTACTCATGAATCCTACTTAAAAACTGTAAAGACAATGAGTGAAAGTAATAGATATGTAATGGAAAGAGAAAGAATTCAATGGAGTAACTTACAAAAGAAAAACATAGCCATACAAGATCACCACATGAATCCCTAAATTTAAGCTGCAACTTTTCTCTGTATTCACGGTATTACTTTGTCAAACTAAAATACACTAGTTCAATGTCCAATGTTTCAACATCTATTACATCAAATGATGAAGTATTTATACAATTTCTAAACTAAAATATCTTGAAAAAATATCAAGATTTATTACAAATATCTCTAACTATGTTACACAAATAGAGCTAAAATATAGGGCATTCAAAACTAATGAATCTACTTGGCACTATCTTTTTGGATTTCTGGTGATGAAGAAGAGAAATTTGAATTTGATATCAACTCTTATTAGATTAGGTGGCCCCCAAGTCACTAACTATCTTTGAGCTTTTTCCTCCCGAATTTCTGAAAAATAGGGCCCCTAGATATCCCTTTGAATATCTTAATCTGAGATAGATATGTAAGAAGTGACTAAGGTTATTGTAGATAAAGTGTTTTTGAGATAAAACTCTCTCAGTTTCCCAAAAATCTGCTCCAGTTGTTCACAATATTCTCTGCAAAAAGATGTCTAAAACAGGACTTTGCATAGGCAGAAAATAAGTTATGAATATGTGAATGTATATCTCATTATGTAATACATGTGTAAAAATTGAGATATTTTTTTTTAGTTTTGAATCTTAGGAACATAAACCTCATCCAATTTCTCAATATTCATCTCTGATGGGCCACAATCTGTTGTGCAAAAAGTTGACTAAACAGGACATTTCTGGAAAATGTGCCTTCAAATATTTTTTCAAATTTCCCAAACCATAATTTATTTATAAAAATGGAGACATGTTTTTTTACATAAATATGTTAGAAACAAAAACTTCTTTTAGGTTTTTAAAATTCATTTCCACCTACACGAAAACCATATTTGAAAATACTGACCAAAAATAGGAAAACTTGGGAAAATATGCCTGCAAATATTTATACGAATCTCTCAAACCATAATAGATGTTAGAAAACTAAGGGAGGTTTTTGTATATGAGGAATTTATCAACAAAAACCTCTTTAATTTTTTGAAAATTTGTTCTCAGTTGTTTGTAAACCATGTTTAAAATTATTGTTTTGTATAGGGAAAAACATAGTTTTAACTGACCATGAAACAAAGTAATGACATGGAGGCGGAAGGAGACATGGAGGTGGGAGATAATTGGAGATTTTAAAACCATCATAATAATAATCCTATGTAAAATACTGAGAGAAAATGCAACCTTAAACTCCCCAAAAAAAAAAATTTCCCATATAAATAATTTTTAACAAAACTTTATATGTGATAACAGGGTATAGGAAGCAATTCAATTCCTTGGCTACCTTACAATGAATAAAATTATGGGTACTACCCAAATAAATAATCACTAATACCTTTTTCTTCTTGATATGTACTTCTATCTTGAGAGTTTGAGGAGTGGTAATTCCTACCAATGCATAGGAGGATATGGTCGGATTCATTTCGTCTTCCTCTAGGGTTAATTCTTGGTGTATATCCTCTTCTTTTGAAGTTCCTTGTTCCTTTTCTTCCTCCTTTTCACAATCTATGTAAAATAATTTCTTCTCAACACACTTATGACCATAGTGTATTTCCTATCACAACTATAGAAAATCCATTTTTCTCTTTTTTCTTCCAATTGTTGTGGTGTCAACCTTGTAGGTTGTGGAAGTCTAGGAGTAGCAACACTTCCATCTTTGTAGTTGTGAGTGGCAGGCTTCCTTGTCGCCAAAATTTTTCTTTCATTTTTTCTTGCCATCCTTAATTCCTTCTCTAATGTATCAGGTTCCCAAAGGTGAAACTCATGTTGGATGTTATCTTTTAGAGTGCCTATGAAGATATCAATCCTATGTTCCTCTGGACTATTATTTACTCTTATATTCAATTTTTGGATGTCCTCAATGTGCTCCATCATTGAACCCTTTTGTTTGATATTTATCAATTGGCTAAAGAAGGTGTTGCTATTTGTATCCTCATAATGTGCTATCATTTCCTCCGTAAAAATTGACAAAGTGACCAGTGGTTTACGAGATAAAAGCCATCGATACCATACAAACTGATTTATGTTCTAAATATAAAGTTGCAATGCGTACCTTTTGTGTGTTTTGTGTATTATGGAACTCAAAGTATTACTCCATTAGGCATATCCAAGTTATCGGATCCTTGCCATCAAACTTCCTCATATCTATCTTTTGAATATGGTGGGTCTTAAATCCATCATTATAGTCTATGAAATCATGATTAACATTTCTTTTATTATCATCATGAATTTCCTTTACTACCTTTTTTCCATTAGGAAGCTTTTCATGTAGCACCTCTGCCAAAACTTCCATGTATTTCTTCAAATCTTCCATGTTTCCTTCTATACCATCCATATTAGCTTCCACACCATCCATCTTAGTTTCTATGCCATTCTTCAAACCATCCATCTTAGCTTCCACACCTTTCTTCAAACCATCCATGTTTCCTTCTATACCATCCATCTTAGCTTCCATACCATCCATCTTGGCTTATATGTCATTCTTCAAACCATCCATATTTTCTTCCACGCCTTTCTACAAACCATCCATCTTAGCTTCCACGCGTTTCTTCAAACTATCCATCTTAGCTTCCATTTCATTTTTTGTTACTCTTTGCGAGAGTGAAATTTGTTACACTTGTTCTTGTAATTTTGATATATCATGTTGCACGTCTTCCTCTTCATGAGTCATAGTAGAGATTTATGAGGGCTTAATGGGTGTTGAAATATTTCTTGGGGGAATTTTAGAACCCAATACTGATATCTATGCTTCAATATGTCCTTGGAATCACTTCAAACTGATTTTTCAAACAAGCCTTATGCAATTTTAAAAAAGAAATACACACATTTTTCTTGCTTTTGAGGAGCTTGATATTGAAACAGATGTATCTCTATAATTTTGGATCCCCAATATTTTATCTGCAGTGCTTTATTAGCCCTCTAAATCGTCTTTCCAATGCCACAAGTGAGACCTGATTTGGATTCTTCAAGGCAAAGTTATGCCCAATCTCCCACAATGACCTAATTATGGATAGGTTCAGTAAAGAGAACTTGTATGATGTGCCACGTGTCACTGTTTCCTCCTTTGGCTATGAAATTGATACACAAGAAACTAAAGTCTGTGTAATTTTGGCCACATTTTACATAATTCCAATCCAATGCTTAGAGAGAGAGGTATGACGATTTTCCCAAAGTCACCTCTTTGAGATGAAATTTGGGAGCCTGCAAAAACCCTAACTTCCACAGATCATATCTCTGAAATTATTGTGAACCAAGATCTAAAATTTTTCCATGAAGTTCCTATGGATTTCAGAGCAAATGGTTTTTTTTTTAGCTTTTGACCCTTCATAGAAAAAAATTTATAGCGAAAATTCCATGATGACCTATTTGAAGCAGTAAAACCCTAGAATCAAAAGCTCTGATACCAAATGTTATGAAACCAAGTAACCAAATAGAAGAAAAGATGGATCAATTCCTTATAAATCAGCCACTTCGAGGGGGAAACCACCTTTACATTACATAAATTAAAAATTCTTGGATGACACAAAAAAAAAACCTCATTTCTATATATAGGAGTCCATGGGGTCACAATATAATCCTAGCCGACCTAACAATAATGATGTAAGGGCACAATAATAACAATATGGGGACTACAGGGTAAAAAAATAACAATAAGGGGGCTAAAATAACAACAATAAGGGACTACACTAGTAATATAGGGCCCTAACAGTAGCATAAGAGACAACAGTAAATAAACTTAAAGAAATCAAGACAGTGATAGAGTGTTATAGCATCATTTATCACCTCTATATACTTGATGATCTATGTATTGGCCTTGGGCAGCCCTTTCTATTCAGACTCTGTCATTCTCTTTAAAAACAATATTTTGAATTCCATACGCGACTCTACCTTGTCAAAAACATGTGCAGTCGTGGGTCCACTCATATCTGACCTATGTATATAATTTAAAATATCAAAAAATATAAAACTCCGTATAATTTGGGTAGGGTTTATAGGTTACATCGGAAGCCCACCTACAGGAGCCTATGGCCAAACTGTTTCTCAACTGAAAAAACTGTTGTGAGGAAGTATAAATACACCTCACGTGGAAGGCCTAAGGGAGTAGAGAAATAGGTATTGATACTATATCCTATTGTAGCCCAGATCAAGTCTGATTATCCCTATGCCACTTTCACTTCCTAGGTTCAGGAAACCTTTGTTTCCTTCTTTGAGATATTGCTTGGATTGGACAAATCCGGAGGACGGTTTCTCTTGGAGCTATGGCTTATTTCAATTGATATTTCTCCACATATTTTACATACATCAATAAAGAAGCTATGTCCCGTTCCTGATGTCATGATCTTATATGCTTTTTATACAAGTTAATGATCTCGTATTGTTAATTTCATGTTATCTTTTATAAGTTTATATGATCTAACCACTGACATTTAGGATATATATGATGGACAACTAGTCTATGTTCTTTTCCTTGATTTAGTTTTAGGTCTTGAAGCACATGGAGAAGCAGAGGGTTTGCACCCTGCGGGAACGACCTCAAATGTAAGATATATGAGTAAGTTCATCTCTCCCAAGTTTACTAGTTTAAGCATTAGGACCTTTAGTTTGATATCTTCTTGATGTTGTATGCCTTCCGCTCTGTTATGTCCGTCAACCCAGACCTTAGGGTAGTTTAACCCAAAATAGAATTGGTGACTCCACTAGGGATTACATCCGTGTAATTCCTAGTTTGGGTTGTTTTCTCTGGATTTGGGTTCTCTGACTGAGTTGATCACTTTCCCAGTCTTATTAGTTCTTTATCCATCCAGGCAAAAGTCTCGATCTTGTGGATCAGGCTTGGATTTTTTATTTTTTCCTTGTTGCCTTTTTTATACGCAACTTTTAGTGCACAAAGTCGGGTATACACTCATTCTGGTCCAAACAAACACGTGTATGCACAATTTTCCTTAGACACAGATGCGTATGCACATATGTTGTGCACTTCCAACCTACGTATGGCCAGTTTCAATTGAAAAAAAATATTTTTGGAGTCCTGTAAGGTCTTTTTTCCTGTCCTTGGCCACTGCTGTAGAACCTTTGATGTGTCTGGATAGTGTTTTTGTCTGATGTGTATCAAATTCTCTCTTTCTTGCTTGAAAACCTAGTCAACCTAGGGTTTGCCTTGCTTGGTAAAGTTTCGGTTTTGGCTTTTTCATGAGGACTTATTTCTGAGGTTCTTGGTTTTTCTGACATTTCAGAACAATGAGTTTGTGTTGGTTTGTTCATGCTTGGCCTTGTCATTTCTTCACTTTTTGTTTTTTGGCTTGTTGTCTTAATTGGTTTTCTTGGTTTCTTGAGATGAGATTTTCTGGAAAATCTTGAAGTTGTCTTCTTGTTTTCTTGAAGTTTATGTGATTGCTGGAGTCATATACTATTGTTTCAAGTCATTTTCTTGAGTTATTTACTTCATTCCATTTATTGAGTCCTATCATGAAAGTGACATGGTTGGCTTAAGGAATTTGGAGTTGGCCCTTAAGAACTTGAATGGTGAGATGAAGGAGACACCCTTGGTTGTGAAGTGGATGCAACTGGTGGATGTGAGTGCTCGTAACACCTTTGCCATATAATATCTGAAGGTAAGGGTGCATAGCTAAAAATTTCAAACAGTGCGCGCAGCTGAATTAGTTATTAGTAGTCAAGGTTTGCAGAGAAGAACTATTTAACCTTGGCAAGTATCCTTGCGGAGGGATGCCACCAAAATCTCATCTTTAATACGAGAGGTCTTTTCTAGAGTCGAGTTAGCCCTGCATCATATCTCAGTCATCCTTTGCTCATATGTTTCCCAAGGGAGTAGCACGCCTAGAGGGTCCTAGGAAGTTGGAAATCCTGCCTCTACCACTTTATTCCACTCATGATCAAATGCTTCCATCCCTCTGGTAACTATCCATAAATAGCTAGCGGCCTTTACCTATGCATCCTCTTTATTTATCATCTCCATGATATCCACCACCGTTCTAAGACAGCCGACCACTCCACACATGCCCAATTCCTCAGTGGGGAGCTCGTTTATGAACTGGATGTATCCACGCGCGATCAACACGTTGTCATTTCCCTCTCGGCGACCTGCATCCAACTGCACTTTGAAATAATAGATGGCATTCTTTTTATCATTTATCAATGTGATGCATTCCTAGTGGCCCTTTACCTCCTTGAAAATTCACTCCAGATCATCTGTCTAGCCAGCACCAAGGAAATTTTTCCTTTGAGCTACGCCTTTAAGTCCTTGACTGATTTGTTCAGATCTTGGGATTCCCTGCAGTTAGCATCCATTTCTTTTTGCAGGGATGATATTGTCTCTTCATTTTCTACCAGAGTAGTCTTTGCTTCTTCTAATAACCTACACACGGTCCGGGTTTCATCTTCCGAAACCTTCAACTCTTCCAGGGCCTTGGTTAAGTGTTCAGAAGAATTTTGTGGATCATCAGGCACTAGAATCAAGCAAACATGACTGTCCTATGCCTTATGCAACTCAGCCATCCTCCACTTCAGTTCCGTTATCTCCTCGTCCTTCTAGATGAGCATATCTATGAGGGCTTCATTCTCCTTCTCGACTTGAGCCAACTCCACTGTTTGGATGTGCTCCGAACCAGGAATATTTAGCTTGCGTCACAACTCTTGCACTTCCAACTCTATCTTCTGCAACAGAGTTTGTATGGTCGCGTTATGATATGAGCCTTTACTCCTTATCATTGTCTTGTATTCCGCTAACTTCTTGGAAAAGGGCCTTTGAATTTTCCCTTTCTCTCTTCAGGGTAGCCGACATCTTACACAATCAACTATGAGCTTTCTCCCAAGAAAGAGTGTGCTTCAACAACTCATTATGCAACATCTCTCCAATAGCCTTGTGTAGATTTAACTTGTCAGGTAGTGGAATGGAAGCTAGCTCGAGTATCATTTCTAGGGATTTATACTTGGAACCTCGAGGCAAAGAGTCAGAAGATGAATGTTGCACTGCAAATACCAGCTGGTAGTTCTCTAAGTCAAGATCTGTCAAGAGCCTGGTATGGTGCCCGTCTACATACCAGGCCAAATCTCCCTTCAACCTTTCCTTGGTCGACTGGTTCTTTGCCTCAATCTGCTCTCCTAATGGCCAGTCCATTCATGATCCAGTATCCCTTTCTGAAGGGCCTTCCCCCGGGGTGACAACCAGTGAATATTTTGAAGGTGCCTTCGAGGACACAGAGTCTAAAGACACTTGGAATCCTGACCTATCCTTCCCTCGATTAATATATTTTGAGACCACCTCATCGGGTTACTTTGTGACTTGTCCCTTCGGTCCTTCTATTCTTTGTTTTTTTACTGATGTGGCCCTCCTCTTCCACATCCATAAAATTTTGTGCCATTCAATAAATTCCCTGATCCTGGACCTCCATCTCGTTATGTGCATTGTCTGCTCTCCCTTCAACAGTTGTGGATGTTGGGTATGTGTTATATTCTTTGCACAATTAGTCGCACGCTTGGGGGGTTTCACAGGGGAGGTGAGAGCCCGCCCTCTACATTGTGCCAAGCGTAGCAGGGGGATAATAGGGGGTGGTAGGCCACCATGTTCTAGGTCCGGGGCAGTGGCCCGGGAAAAAATTTTGGACACTATTTTTCGGTGGGCAGACTCGCCCATGGTTTTGTGCATGGGTTTGCACATGGTTTTGGGGCATGATGGTTTTTGGCCCCTGGTATTTTGTAGATCTGGTCAAGGGAACTACAGTTATGTTCTAATCCAGGGTTAATGGATTGGGGTTTATGAATTATTCGACATGTATATATATGTGTTGTAACACTAAAAGGAATATAATGAAAAATCAAACTACTAGTCCCGATTTGGGATCCAGGGGAAAATATTCGTGAATATCTGTTTTATGTTTTATGCTCTCGTTATTGTTTATTTTCTGTTTTTAAGATTCGTTTGCATATAATTTTTGTACAAGATTAAAACCTACAGTGGAGTCAGTCTCCATCTCTATATCCAAAGGCCACGAATCACGGTTAGATTTCCATTCTACTAGAGGTATAGGCTCATATTCATATATCGAAGAATTAATCTTCTTCCTTATGTGTGCAATGAATCCCTTAGGATCATAGCACCATACATCTCCTTGTAGGAAATTCATCATCTGGAACAGCCCCTCAGCTAGGGGAAGTGTATGCCTTGAGCTGATAGTAAATGGCCCTACCGCACTTGGGAGCTTTATAATATATCCCTTCTTCGCGGGCACAAAATGAGTTTGGTCTGTGATCAAGACTTGCCTGATGAAATCGAGGGCGAAAATTCTCATGGGCATGAAAACTTGCAGATGGAAAAGAGGAATTTCAGAACCATAAACCCTAATTTCAATGTGATTCTCAAACAAATACCAATCCCCGACACAATCTGTCTCACTAAACTCGAGCAGCTCCTTCTATTCAGGAGAGATCCTCGGCGAGAGGTTACCATGTATAGTTTCATAAGCCCTGGACATGAAATCCGTGATGAATTTCATATATCCCCTTCCTTTGGGGTGTTGTCGAACTTAGAGGGTCCATTTGAAAATGGATTTTGGCTCTGCACCTTTCTTAGAGAAATTGTATAGGCCTAAGCCCTCAAACTTGTCTACGTGCGTGAAAAGGAACAAATAAAACACCAAAGAATAGTACCTAAAACAACTTGAAGTTGATAGGTCTTGGAATTGAGCTTGGATGGCAGAGGTCAGGAAGGTGGGGATGTCAAGTAGAATCTCGGGCTGCATCATGAGGTCTATGAACCCTAGGTGGGCGTTAGTTACCCAACCCGCATTATCCAACCCCAACATGGCCGAAATGACTGCTAGGATCGTCTGGATGGTTTCACGGAAGAGAGACAAAGGAAATGTTTTAGTGGGCGGGAGAGTAGACATATGAGACACAATTTTTAGCTCAAGGAAACCCATTTTATTTTCGATAGGAAGGTTCGAGAAGTGGCACATGAGGGGGACCTCAGTGAATTCGATGCAATCGTGAGAAGAGGAATAACACAGGGCTTTCCTTATCAACTAGGGGGTGATTTCAAGAATCTTAGTCCCCTGTGTGGAAATAAATAGACCTTTTCACTCAATGTAAGCTTTAGCTAGCCAGGCTATAAACTCAGGGAAATGATGACGGATGGTGGAATCTAGTAGTAAAGCGCTAAGTCAACAACCCTAAACAGGTCCTCAACCCACCATTTATAGCCCAGAAGCTCGGACTGCATGTTAGCTAAATTGAAAGGGTAAATTGTGTCATATAACTGGGCTTGAGAGTCCATGAGTGGCTCGGGACCAGGGGTGACTTGGGCCTCTCAGGCTTGTGGGCTTTCAGGAGTGGTTTTCTTCATCTTTTCAACCATAATTAGACAAACAGTAGGGAACCAACCAAACACCTGAGGCGACGAGAGCGACGTGAGGAAATAACTGCACAGACTATGAATTTTTACTCAGGGGCTCAGCTTGGTAAGAACTGTAAATGGTAAGAAGCAATGGTCGACCAAGAAAACCGAGAGGTAGAATGGCCTTTTTTAGGGTAAGGCATTAGGGGAATTTTGAGGTATAAAATGGGCCTCCTAAGAAAAATGTACAACCAAAATAAACTTTATAAAAACCAATAGGATTCAAGATGATGATGTCAACCAGGGGGAATGGTTCACCATTTTTTAAGTAAAAGGGTAAAAATATTAAAAAATAATAAAATAATAAAACTACTTTTTCAACTCGTATTTTCAACTTATCTCCCAAATATTTTACTCAAATTTCGAGCGGGAGTACTCGTTGTATGCAAAATTTAATTCCTCATCCAATGAGTACCAATGTTGCATACTTTTGATGGACACTGCTACACGAAAAATGAGAAATACATTAGAAAACGTGATTGCAATCATGTTTTTCATGTATTTCTCATTTTTCGTGTAGCAGGGTCCATCGAAAGTATGAAACATGGGTACTCCTTGGATGAGGAATTAAATTTTTCATCCAACGAGTACTCCCACTTGAAATTTTATTAAACACTTTGGGAGATAAGTTGAAAATACGAGTTGAAAAAGTAGTTTTTCCTTTTTTCCCTCTAAAATTTGATGATGTAATCAAACCTTATTTATTATTTCCATTATTATTTTATAATTTCCTTAGGGGGCCCATTGTAGACCTCAAAATTCCCCTAATGGACAGTGGTGACAACTAGAGGGTTGACGTTAGGAGGATGTCAGCGGGAAGACACGTGGCATAAGGGGATTGGCCGATGGCGACCAGGTGGGTGAGAGGCCATGTGCCCGACATGCGGTACCAGCTTCGTACCTGGACTACTACCCTACATGTCTTACCTCCGCATTTCTTTGTGCTATATCGCAGGATGAGTGGTCCCCATGGGCCTTTTGTCGGGTCGAAAACCCCTCTGCGGATTGAGATCTCAGTCCCTAGAGCCCTTCTGATTTGTCAGCCAGTTTACTAATGTCACTTCTTCTAGTGGGTTTTTTCTGCCGCCTCCCTCCTATCCAATTTTTGGTGGAATGGGCACTTATGTGGTTTGAGGAGTCGCGCCACCGCTTTCTGATTTGTGTAGTCATCGAGAGCTGCGTGGTGAGGAACACACCTCCTGAGCTGTGCGGAGCTCTCCTTGATTATTCTTTTTCTCACTTGCCCGACTCTCGCTTATGGCTCTGCGCACCCACAAAGACATCAGCTTGTACAATCACAGGCCAACACATACCATAATATATTTTTTATTTTTGGACATAGGAGAAATTAGTCCTACAAAATCTAATGGCCATTTATCAGAAGGTTCGATGACTATATGTGCTTGAAGAGGCATTTCATTTGCTAGGATAGGTTTCCCCATCCTTTGAAAATAATCACAACTGGCCACATATTTCTTTGCATCTTTATAAATGGTGGGCCAATAATACCCAAATTGTAACACTTTATATGCAATTCTTTTATTTGTAAAATTTCCACCACACGACTCATTATAGCAAGCTTTTATAATGTCTTCCATTTCATCTTCTTGTACACATATTTTGATCACCAGATTTGGTACAATACTGTATAAAAAATCCTCATGCCACATGTAGCTAGCACTACATTGTATGATTCTCTATTTTTCTCTTAAAGACAAATTTTGTGGCAGCTTCCCTGTAACCAAGTATTTAGCTACATCTGCATACTAAGGATATAAGTAGGAATAACAAATTAATTCTCATCTGGAAAATAACTAGTAACTGGTGCACTATCACCTATATGAACAAGTCTATATAGAAAATCAGTGGTAAGATTATCTCTTCATGGTCTATCAACAATAGTAATATTAAATTCTTGCAATAGTAACAACCATTTAGTAACACTGGCATTAGTGATAAGTATTCATTAAAAATTTAATGGTTGAATGCTCTATGTGTAAAAAAACTTCATACCCGGTAATATAATGCCTAAATTTATTAATGGCACGAACTACAGATAAGAATTCTTTTTCAGTGACTATGTAGTTTAGTTCTGTAGGAGAGACATTTTTTTCTAACAAAATAAATGGAATACGTAACTTGATTCTCTCTTTGGCCCAAAACAACCCCCAAAGATATGTTTGAGGCATCGGTACAGATATGAAAAGGGAGGCTCCAGTTTGGTCCTCTCAGAACTGGAGCAGTTGATAGTTTTAGTTTAAGAGTTTCAAGGGAAATTTGACACTAGGAATCCCACTAAAATTCTGCATATTTGGTTAAAAGTTTGAACATAGGAGAGGCTATTGTGGTAAAATTTTGAATATATATTCTATAATATATGGCATGCCCTAAAAATATTCTAACTTATTTTTGAGATTTGGGAGTTTGATTTGAGCAATTATTTCAATCTTAGTAGGGTCTACTCTTATCTTGACCTCAGAAATATGATGGTCTAACGCAATACCCTCAGTAAACATCATCGTATATTTTCATTGCTAAGGGAAAGGTTGGTCTCTTGACATCTGATTAAAACTTTCTCTAGGTTGTCTAAAGCTTGTTGGAAATCTTTCCCATATACTGTGAAGCCATCCATATAGACCTCCACACAGTCTTGGGTTAGATATGATCAAATATAAAGGAAAACCCTTTGAAAGGTGGAAAAGGAATTACATAACCCGAAAGGAAGAACCCTATAGGCATAAGTACCCCATGGACAAGTGAAGGTATTATTTTCTTGGTCCTCAGGTGCAATTTGGATTTGATTATAGTCACCAAATCCATCCAGAAATGAGAAATATTTTTTCCCATTCAAGGTATCTAGTAACTCATCAATGAAAGGTAAGGGGAACTAGTCTCTAAAGGTGGCATTATTCAGTTCCCTAAAATCCACACAGATTCTCCATTTACTATTTTTCTTAGGTACAATGACTGGGGGTGACACCCACTTACTATCATAAATAGGATAAATGAAGTTAAGATTTAAAATATTTTGAAGTTCTTCTTTTACTATATCTTTAAGGGATGGGTTCATCCTCCTTTGAGGCTGCCTTATTGGTCTAATGTCATCATTTGTATAGATGTGATGCATGCAAGTGTCTAGGTGAATCCCTTTCATATCAGAGTAATCCCATGCAAAAGCACCACATTTCCTTTTAATCATTTGGATCAATTGTTCTTGTTCCTCTACTTCTAAACCAGAATTAATATATAGAAACTTCCTAGGGTTAATTTCAACAACATTTATAGATGACTCTTTACCCTCACTTGTTGTTGTTGTGGCAAACAATGTGGAGGTAGAAGGATGGCATGTTTCCTACAAAACTGAAAATATGCTAATATTCTTGAAAGGATTGTGGAAAATAAATGCTTCTCATGGTGGCTAAGAACAAGTTCAAAACTTTATCTTCGGTTTGCTCTTGAAGAAATTTAGATTGTTCAATTGTTAACAATGCCTTAGTACATTCCTCCTCTCCATATGGGCTTTCTATCTGTAAAGGTACTTTTGTAGTAGGTTGGGAAGGAGGAAATAAACCAATTTTTTGACTTTTACTTCCGTTGAAAATTGTCATCTCTCCGGACCTGCATCAAATAAAGGCATCAGAAGTGGCTAGCCAAGGTCAGCCCAGTACTACTATATGTCTAGGTTTGGAGGATTTTGGATGGATTACAAAGAAATCTATAGGATATTCCCATGAATCTAGTATGGTTTTTATGTCATCCAGGCTACCTACAAGTTTAAGAATGTATTTGTCTGCTAATTCCAATAGTGTTTGAGGTAGCCTCATCCTTTTAACTGTAGATTTTCCATCATATCCATAGACATGAGATTTCATGATCTAAGTGGATATTGGTAGCCACCCACTTATTCCACCTAGACCTCTAGTCAGTTTCATCAATTTCCTTTTTTTTACTGCAACATTTACTATTTTTAGCAGTTTTTCAGGTCCTAAACTCCTGGAGCAGTTTTGACCCCCTAAACAATTTTTTTTTGAAGTCTGCAACAAGATCATAGCCATAAGTAGGGGCCTGCAACAAAACCATTAGTACTCAGAGAAATCTTTTCGATGATATATCATACACACCAAACATAGATAATATGAACAAGTTACAACCTCGGGAAGTTGGCTGCCCAACTAACCCCAACAAGGGACACAAACTCTGTAATATTCCTAATTTTCCATCAGTTAATTGGAATATTAGAGTTCTTACTTTTCTTGCTTAGTAAGTAAATAAAAGGGTGGAGGGACCCATAAACCCCATAGATGAGTAAAATCCACTTTCGTTGTGTGAATGTGGGTTAGTTAGATAATGAATCAACATTATGGAGTAGTGGAGCAGCTTATTAATGGAGGAAGAGTGAATATCATGGAGAATAATGAGGAAGGTGATGGAGATAGTGGAGGAGTAAAATTAAAATCATAGAGCATTAATGATACAGTGGTATGGAAGGTAGTTTCTAGCATTTCAGCTAGGAAACCTATGGAGGGTTCATCATTTCACCTTGTGCATTCATTTCAGTATTCTAGGAGCAGCATTGTGACATCTGGCATCAGGCCATTATTTTACACCTCCATGCAGCAGTAGTTCCATCAAGAATTGCACAATCCAGTAGGGTAGATCCAGTGGATGAAGTAAGTTCCAAGTATTTCAGCTTGGAATCTTGTGAGGGGCCATTCCCTCAATTTGGGGAGGTTACTTCTATCATATGTGAGCTATATATCATCATCTAGCAGCAGGCTACAACTTCAGCCTCCTTGAGAGTGCAGTCCATTCTGGTAGTTGTGCAGTTTGCAACTGCAACTTGAGCTGAGGAAGGAGGAGCTAGATCTCAAGTTTCTAGCCTGAGAATATAGAGAAGTGGTTAGCCCTTCATGTATTGAGCTGATTGGGTGCTATTTTACCATTTATATCATTATTTCAGCCCCATCTCAGTAGTTACCTAGGAGGAGTGCATAAGTCAGCCAGCAGGGGTGCAGTTGGCAACCCAAAAAGGGTTGAAAATACAAAGCTAAATTCTGGCCAAAGCATTTCTGGGTTTTGTTGGGTGTTTTTAGTAGAGTTCGTGGTTAAAATATCGGATCTTTTTGAGCACTCCAATAGCCTCCCGTACATGGTTCTTATTAACAGTAGCAGTAGTTTCCAGTAGCAGCACAACATTCCCAGTGCTAGTTTTCATTAGTGTATTTCAACCAGTTCTTGTTGGCTTGAATGCACCTTCTTTAGAGCAGTGTGTACTTTATATTTGTTGGTGTTTATAATGATATGAATCAAATTTTTCTGCTCATAGTTATAATTTCTTGATGTAATTTTTAGTTGCAACATATTTTCGACATTTTCCATATTTTAGCTATATTCTTGTTTTACTTTATTTGGAATGTTGATGTTCTATATTCATGCATTTTCCAATCTGAAATATTACAGTGGTATTAGAGCATGATCTTTGGCTCGGCTTGTGATCACTTCATGACATGAGAAGAATAAGAAGAAGAAGCAGAAAAATAAGAAGTCTTCAATGGCAGAGGGATTAATTTTTCCACACCTCTCTTTAGATCTATGCAAGATCTCTCCACAGAGATTAAATAAATGAGAAGGGGAAGGAAAATAGAAACCTCAAGAGGGTTTCAAAATGAGGAAGTTCCAAGCACTTCCTATTAGTAGCATAAACAACCGGAAATGCAAAGAGCTCCACAACACTTTTCTATGTCCACTTTCGTTACAAAAAGAGATGAATGGCATGGAGATGGAGGATAATTAGAGCATGAGACTCTGAGTAATTATATTTCAGAGTACAAATCTAAATCTAGAGCATTCAAGGAGAATCTAACTCTCTAATAGTTCTTTCAGATCAAAGAGAACCAGAGACCCCACAACTGCAATAGAAGAAAAAGGCACATACAAAATAGATTCTTCTAGCCTACTTTTGATGGGTCATCCACAGGCACAACAAAATCTTGGATAAAGAAGTTAGATGCATTCTTCCAGCTACATCTAGTAGTGGAAGGAGAGGTTGTTGAGATTGCAGCACTGCACCTTGAGGGTGAAGCAAAGGATTGGTGGTTCAGCCATTTGAAACATACAAGAGTGACTGCTTATGCAGACTTCACTCAAAGGCTGATAAATAAGTTTGATAGAAGAAAATTGGAGACACTTCCATAAAGGCATTTCCTGTCATTGACGAGAAAGTACATCATAAGCAAAAGGAAGATGTCAACACTATCACTCCAGAAAGGGAGCAACTACCACCACCACCAGCTACAAAAGTACTTCCATCAGGAGAAAGAGCACTTGCATCTTTGCAAGATGGTCTTGGAGATCTTGAAATTGGGAGTCCCATGCCTGTTTCAGGAGATGCATGAGGAAGAAGTGGAAAATAACATTGCTGGTGTAGCAGTAGAGGAGCAGCCATCACCATCACCAGTATTTCGAGAAGCCATTGCACCAATTGGATCCATTCATCACAAGTTAGGAGCATTGTTGTTATCATTGAGACACTATTTCATTGTGAAAGAGACTGTGTGCCAAATACATTGGTGTTTATGAAGGACAATGAGAAGCAACATAGTTGAAATTCTAAGAAAACAGAGTTAACATGGATAAACGTTCTGTCATCAATGCCTTATGCTGACCATGAAACCAAAATTTAGAGTGCACTTGGGTTATGAGACTGATTCATGAAAGAGAGATAAGTTCTACATGTCAGACCATTAATACCTCAGCCTTATACAGTGTACCCTACTGTGTTAAAATCACAAAACAATACTCAGTGATCCCACAGGGAAACCTTTATGATCATAATTAAAGAGAGTGTTGTTGGAGCATTTGAGGTAGTGAGCAATATATGTGTTATTCAACAATGATTTTTTTAACCTAAGGTGTTTTTGTGGCCAGCAACAACCCCCCTTCTTATTTAGTATTAGTAATAATACTAAATAAGTGGGGACCCTTAGTCTAATAAAAAAAATCCAAAAAATTTATTGGTGTTTGTTTTCATTTTCAATAAAACTTACTATCATTGACTTAAATAAATTTCTTTGGAAAATCTTCAAACTAAACTTAAGTTTATGATAGATTAGAATAAAACCTTTCTTTGAATATCACATCCATCGCACGCGATCCAAAAAAAAAATGCAGAAAAATATTTATCGCAAATCGCATATCGCAGAAAATATATTAACGGATATTTTTCATATGTTATATTTTGCGATATTACAATTTCACGATATTGCGATGTCGCGATATCGCAATTTCGCGATGTTACTGATTGCGATTTGCAAAAGTTGCGATTTGCGATATTGCGATGATACGAAAGCTGTGATTTGCGATACGTTGCGATTTGCGATAATGCAATTTTGCAATATTGCAAAGAAAATCGCAGATCACACTATCGCAGATTCTTAAAAAGCTTGTTGTACAAAGAAAATATTTCCGTAAATCAAGACCCGTTATACGCCTTAATGTCAAGTTAATGAATGGATTGTCAATTATTAATGGAAAAGGATTTTGTTTTGATCGAAAGGTTATTTCACTATTAAACAATATATTTCATACGCCTTCAACATTTAAAACTATCCCGTCACCTTTCTCATATCATTATTCTCAATTAATTCGTAAAAACTGCAGGCGCGAAGAACAGGAGACTATACAAAGAAATATTCAGAGCATTATGGGAAAGAAAGAGAAAGCTCCAAGTTCTGAAGCTAAAGAGATGGCATCCTTGTACGCAGACACTGCTTGCAACAAGGACGCTGGTATCACCACCTAGGAGGGTATGTTTAATTATCTTGAAGAAGAAAACCCAAGAGTAATGGATGTTGCAGCTACTTCGGGTTCAAGTAATTCCTCTGAAGCATCTCTTACAAAGCTGGCTTGTTCATTTTTGCAACGGATAGCAGCAAGACCTAGAATTATTCCATATACAGACATGGTCAAATGGGTGCTAGATAGCACTGATATTACGGACAGGAAGTTTAAAACTCCAAATAAAGAGTTCATCGGGTCGTTTACTCCAGAAGATTTGAGGCTTATGTATCATTTTCCGGAGCCTCAGGCAACTTACAACAAACAATTTATGGAGAAATTCGCAAAGGAAAATGCAAATTCGGCGGAATGTACCAAGGAATGGTGCCGAAGAGATGAACCACTGAAGAAAGATAAATACGGTATGTACAATACCGGTTCACTCACCTCTCCATATTGTTTTGATGCTGCTGTGTTATGCAGGCATTTTGGAAAGCCTAACATTAATAAGTTTTTGCCTGAATGGCTTCCCTTATTGAATGTTGTTGTTAACGCTACCATTGTGGACTGGGCTAAAATACTGTCTGATAATTTAGCCACGGCTATTTTCAATTACCGGTCTAAACGGACTGTGTCTCAGAGGATTTATCCTCCTTTTTATCTATCTGCCTATGTTATGGATTCAATCTGCTTTGTTTCTAAGTTCCCTTTAATGGGTTGGCAATGGACAATTCAGGATCCCTTTCCCATTCATGTCTATCACAAAGAGTTGTGGGAATCAAAATTCATTCCTCATTTTTATAAAATTTTCCATGGCATAATGTTGCCTCTATACAGAGTGTTGTATAATAAGGATGCTCCAAGGTTGTCTCCTGAAGCAGAGGTAGACATTCTCCCTGTCGCAACATGGTTTGGAGAAGAACTGTTTACTTATGTGAGGGTTTTTGGGAGCTTTGCTTCTCCTCATGTTTTGCCCTTATATGTTCCGGATAAACTTATAGCTCGGGAAATCGCATATCAAACCTGTGGAGACGGAGGTTTGACAAAAGAATTAAAGGATAAAAAGAAGGCCATCTGGCTACAATTTCCTGTTTCCTGCAGAGCATTTTCATTATTTGATGTTAGTCACGCATTTAAGGAAGTAAGCAATGTTACATGTTTACAATTGTTTAAATTTCCGAGAAGGCTATTTGACCCATATGGTATTGTCAAGGATTTCACCACTTTTGTCAAAGTAAGAGTATTTTCTGGAGAAGAAGATCTTTTTGACGATATGTTTCAAGAAAATTTTTTATTTAAAGACATTTTGAATTTAGCTCAAGCACGGTTCTCCCCAGAAGAATTTCAAGAGTTTAAAATATACAGAGAAAGAAGATTGACTACTATTCCTTTGGATAATTTTCATTTGGAACCCGCAAGGGAACCAACTCCTAGTGTCAGTCTCAGTGGAAGCTCAGATTCAGAAAGGTCTAAGTCAAATTCTAACAAAGAAGTTTCTGAACATTCTAAAAAATCTGATCAGGATAAAAGTGAAGGCTCAATCAAGGATACATCTCAATCAAAAGAGCTTTCACAACAACAGACTTCAACTACCCCACAGTTGATTCTTCCACCTCTTAATGTACAGCAACCATCCATCAGCACTCAGTTAGATAAAGAATGGGAATCATTTAATGATTTGATTAATGTTGAAGGACAGAACATACAAACAACTGTGCAAACAGCAAAAGTTTTGGTTATAGAAATAAGTGGCAATGTCACAGAAAGAGAACATATACCTATTACTCCCTCTGCCGAGCTTGTACTTAGAATAGAGGAAATTCCTCCTCTGGATATTTTCTACAGCCCGCAACATAAAGCAGTAGTAAGGAAGCAAAGAAAGAAGAGAAAATTAGAAAGTGTGCTTTCTACTGATGCAGAACAATTGGATGTTTTATGGAAATATCCTACTATAGATTCCACTGAAAATCTTACTAAATTATCTCAGATAACAGGAGCTTATGCCTCCGCAACTATTGACAAAGCATATGAGGTAAGGCTGTTATTAAATGAAAAAGAGGATCAGATACAAGTTCTGCAACAACAATTGCAACAAACACATGCCAACAGTGAAACACAGGTGAAATTTGAAAAATTACAGCAAGAGTTTCAACAAATGCAAATCGGTTATCAGAAAATCTTGGCCGAAAAAGAAAAACAAATACAGATTATGCAAGAAATGCATAAAGAAGACCCCAAGCTTACGGAGTTTATTTCAGAATCTATTTCTTTGAATAATCAATTGCTGCAACAGCAAGACATATTATGCCAGAAAATCTCACAGTGGAACTCTTTTTGTCAAGAAAGTGATAAAATCACTAATCATGTCATAGAATTACGACATGATTATGATTTAACTAATGAAAGAGTTACTAATTATTTGGCATGGAAAAAGACAGAGGAAGGAAAAAGAGTAGGAGCACCAATTATCAATGATGGTCATAAAGAAATACTCTTCAATAATTGGGATGCACAGATCAGAGAGACAGAAAAAGCAGCAGAGGAAGCAGCTACAGCAGCAAGTAACATGACTGATTGTGTAAATGGAAATTTGCACAAAGTTAATTTGATTTCAGAAACTATTCGGGATATACACAAACGTGTTATAAGCAGTGGAAACGAATGTTAAAAGAGAAGGCAAAATCAATTCAAGGATTAGCAAAATCGTGAATTATTTGAGAAGATCGCGCCAACACTTGCTGATTCCATATTTTCGGGACAATTAAAATCCGAAGTCGGCCAGCCCCCTCTTCTCAAATCAATGCTGGATGCTTGCAAATTCAAAGACCAGATTCATAAGTAGTTAGTTAATAGTTTTTAGTTTTAGATTTAGTGTTAGTTTTACTTTATTTTTGCCTAGAAAAAGGACGGTCATTTAAACCGAATCCTAAATTTTTGTAATAAACTATAATTAGATTTAGTTAGTAGTATTTAAACCCTTCTCATGCATTTAGAGAAGGGTCTAGAAAATTGTCAAAAACTTATCCTCGGAACATGCACTTCTGCACCCTCAGAGGAGGTTTTGATGAATGAATGGAACGAGATTTATTGATATCTGTGTCTAATATCTGCTACTGATGTTGCATTTCTGTACTCTTAGTAGATGTTGGATTGAGAAGAGATAAATCATTATTGCTTCTAGCTCATGAGTAGAACCAGTTATAAATGGTACTTTTATCTCTTAACTTTTTCTGCTTCTGTGTTAAAAGTGATATTTATGTTCAATTATTTATATATTGATGCGGGAATGTTTAAGTTATCATTTGGCACTTTTGTATGGTGATAGCCATTTATTTATGCTTAATGTATGAATAGCTTATTATGCGATATGTTTTCCACAACTGTTTCATCTAACTTTTTATATGAAGTGGTTCATCTTTATTGAATTATTTTCTTATAGCAGTTGAATAATCTTTATTATCAGTTGTTATTTGAAATTATTTTAGATCGCATAAACAAGATTTTATCCCGGGTTTAGTTTAGAATTAGATATTTTTGTTTAAATTAGAATACAATTTGCATATGATTAGATTAGAAATAGAATAAAAGCATTTCACTTAGGAACCTTTTTAGAAAGGAAATATCTATTCTCAACACACACACACAAATTGGGAAACTGGTCCCATTATCCCCAGTCGGACCCACTACACCAAACGAAAAAGGAGCTGCTAACCAAGGTCCGGACCGGGTGGGTACCCCCCTTGTTGTAGACCCGATTTTCGGAGCCTCAACATATTTGGCGCTAGAAGGAGGGCCAAGAACTATGAATGGCAAGTAAATCTAAATATAAATACCATTCTGAGAGTAAATCACCCTCACCATCTCCCCCGACTTCTCCATCGCACTCAGAAATTGTAAATCTAGAGCCAGAAGTCACAAGAAGAACAGACACTGCTACAAACCCTAAATTTTCAGAAGAATCTGCTATTGAACCTCCTGAAGTTGAATCTTTGATTCATAAACTTCAACGATTTTCAATATCACCTTAATGATCTGATAAATATCAAGGCAGTATAACTTCTCAATATAACCCTGCTCATCCTCTTACCAGATTACAGAGTGAAAAACTTGGCATTCAGCCAACCGAGTTACCTCTACCTACAAGGAAAAGAGCAAGGAAATCACCTAAAGGGTCTGACAGCGAGACTCTTTCCTCATCATCATCCATCTCAACCTCTTCACCACGAAGTCAACCATCCACCCCTCCACTTCATACTATTATCCCTCATTCCACTCGAACTTCCACATCACCTTATCAATCATCTATATTTATAATATCTTCATCCTCCCAATCACAGACATCATCTTCTACACTTTCCTCTGTTAGTAGTTCAGCGATGGCCCAAATGCCATGGAATAATCCAGGGGTAGTCTTAATGCCTGCACCCTTGAGTCAATTACCAGCCTCTCCTGAAAAATGGTTGCCTAAGTTTAATCCTGAAGCGAGCATGTTAGCAGAGGAACATATAAACAATTTTATGCTGTCTATAAATCTCAATGGAGTTATTAATGAAGATGTTGTTGTCCGGCATTTCCCTTATACTCTACAAGGAGCAGCTGGATCATGGTATTTTTCATTTCCATCTGGATCCATCACTAGTTGGGATATCTTTCAAGATCAATTTTTGACTAAATTTGGTGATGACGGGTCTACAGTGACTTTGATAAATGATCTGTCTAATCTTAGAGATGACTCAAAGGAACTTGCCAAGGATTTCAATTCACGTTTCAATAAATTGTTAAACAAAATTCCTACTGCTTCCAAGCCTAGCGAAGAGGTGCGAAGTGAATGGTACATTTCTGCTTTACCATCAAACATAGCAATCTTTGTTGATAGGGCTAATAAAACAACTTTAGCAGAAAACATGAAGGAGGCAATAGCGGTAGAGAAACGTATCATTGCTTTAGATAAGAAAAATGCGATAGAAGAACGAAAATCCAAGAAAGTCACTTTTAAGGAAGACCCCAAGAAAAAACAATCAAGAGATCCATTTGATTTAGAAGGATTGCAGAAAGTTTTGAAAAACATGTCTAACGAAATGGTTGACATTAAGAAACAAGTGGCAGAAACATCTTCTAAAAAATATTTCAAGCCTTTTAGAAGAAACCCTTCAACTGATTCAAAGCCCCCAAATGCCATAACTAATGCTGAATCAGAAGAAGAAGAAGAAGAAACTGCTACCGAAGAGACTACTGATGAAGAAGAAGTTGTAGAAGTACAAGGTATGTGGGATTTCATCCTCCCAGATGAGGAAGATCAAGAAGCATCCCCGGTTAGCACTCGAAGTAGAAATCAACTTGATCCTCCTCACTCTACTCCTAAGTCAAAGAGCGCAAGCTCATTGAATAAAGATAAAGTTGCACCCAAGAAAACGACATCTAAAGCAATTCAAACTAGCCCAGTCCAGATAGATTCATTAACTCCATCGAGAACATTGATTGTTCCAGATGAAATGGAGTACAATATCATAGAAGACATGAAGAAGACTAGGGCTAACATCACTTTTTATGAATTGAGCAAGTTAAAACACCAACAAAAGGTACTTTTGAAAGAATTACATGCTGTACCAGAAAAACCTTTACCTGATCCTATGATTTCTCAAGCTTCCAACGAGATGGGAAGACCTCCAGCTAATGCGATCAGTAAAGTTGATCTAGAAAATATCGCTTTAATTGGAGGAAGGTCAAGATCTCATACTCCTCCATTTCTTCTTACTTATGAAGTTTTCAATAAAAATTTGCATAATTGTTTAGTGGATTCTGGAGCTTCATCTAATATTATACCAAAATCAATATGTGCAAAATTGAACATACAACCACAAAAATCTGCTGTGCGAATAGTCCAGTTAGATCGATCACAAGTTGAAGTGATTGGCGAATTAAATCAGGTTACCATAAGATTGTCACCAAATCCAAAGGTATGTCAAGTCATTGATATTTTAGTTGCAGATATTCTAGAATATTATGGCTTAATTCTTAGTAGAGATTGGTCATAAAAACTTCATGGATATTTTGCAACTGATTGATTGCATATGTGGCTTCCTTACAATGGTAAACCAAATTAGATAAAGGTTGAACGAGAAAAACATCAGAAATAAATAGTAACAAAATTAGAAGGAGAGAATGAACCAATTGCATACAACAGTAATATCATTGGCAATTATTCAGTTGATTATTTCTTAGGAAATTTTAATGCTCATACTTCACCTTATTTAGAACATTCTATTTTATCTCAAATAGAAATTTTTTCTCAAACAGATAGTTCTAAATGTATTAATTTTGTAGATACTCCTGTAAATAAATCTTTATTTTGGAAATTATTTTTTGATGGTTCTAAGTCTAATGAAGGAGCAGGAGCAGGATGCATTTTGGTTAGTCCAGAGGGAAACAAAATTATGTTAACTTGTAGACTTGATTTTGATTGCACTAATAACACCGCAGAATACAAGGCTTTAGTCCAAGGATTATACAAAGCAATCGGATTAGACATCAAATATCTACAAGTTTTCGGAGATTCAGAAATTGTAATTAAACAGGTACGCAATACTATACATTGTTTATCAGGTCATTTAAAGCATTATCAATCTTTAGTCCAAGATCTGACTGAACATTTTATAGCATTTAATATTTCATCAATTCCCAGAATTCAGAATTCTAGTTCAGACCTCCTAGTTAATGTAGCTTCCAAGCTCATTCCTGCAGAAGACTTTAGTCCTGATCGATTTTCAATTGAATTAATCTTTAGAATCTCGATTCCTGATAATGTTACCAATTGGAGGATTTTCAATGATAATCCTGATATTGTAAATTTTCTCACATCTGAAGGATCTTACACCAATCAGATAATTGATGAAGACCAACATGACAAACAATTGCTCCAAGATAGCACAAATAATGTTATGCCAAAATCAGTAGTCAAGTTAGAAGACTTTTATGATTTGAAAGATCGATTTAAAAGATCTACCAATTCAAAACTGCAAAGTTTGACTTTGAATTACGAATTAGTGAATCTAGGAACTGATGCCAAACCACAGAATATCAACCTAGGCCTTGGCCTAACTCCTGAAGAAAAGTTAGCATACGTTCATCTTTTGAAAAAATATAAAAGTGTCTTTTCTTGGAACTACGATGAACTCAAAACTTATGACACTTCTATCATCCAACATAATATCCCAATGATCTATGATGAAAAACCTGTCCAATAGAAGTTGAGAAAGATCCACCCCAATCTAGAAAACCAAATCAAATCTGAACTCAATAAGTTATTGAAAGCCAAGATTATTTTTCCTGTTCGACATTCTAAATGGGTTTCCAATATGGTTCCTATTAGAAAGAAGAACGGAGATATTAGAATTTGCATTGACTTTCGAAATCTTAATAAAGCTTGCCAAAAATATAATTTTCCTTTGCCTCCAATGGAGCAAATATTACAGGCAGTTGCAGGATCAGAATTAATGTCTTTCTTAGATGGTTTCTCTGGCTACAATCAAGTGTTAGTCCATCCTGATGATCAATTGAAAACTACATTTAGAACCAAATGGGGCACTTATGCATATCAAAAGATGCCTTTTGGTCTGATCAATGCTGGTGCCACATTTCAAAGAGCCATGGACATCGCTTTCAAGGGATTAGTTAACAAATCAGTGGTAATTTACTTGGATGATATAACTGTATATTCCAAAAAACGAAGCAATCATCTTAGAGATTTGAAGCAGATCTTCCAACGTTGTCAAAGGTATGGAATTTCACTTAATCCGAAAAAGTCCTTTTTTGCATTAAGTGAAGGAAAACTTCTTGGATTCATAGTATCAAAATCTGGAATTCATATTGATCCTGATAGAATCAAGGAAATTTCTGAAATATCTTTACCTCACAACAAAAAAGCTATGCAATCTTTTCTTGGCCAGATTAATTTTGTAAAAAGATTTGTGCCAGATTTTTCAAGAATTGTATCGCCCTTGCAAGCAATGATTAAAAAGAATGCAAACTTCAAATGGGGCAAAGATGAATATGAGGCATTCAATCTGATCAAACAAGCAATTATCAATGCTCCATCTTTAGCAACTCCAAATTTTTCCGATCCTTTTATTTTGTACACATTTGCCTCTGATAAATCTTATGCTGCAATACTCAATCAAGCAAATCAAGACAAAGCAGAAGCTCCAATTGTTTTTTTTCAGTTCAAATTTACAAGGAGCTGAATTGAATTATTCAGATGTGGAGAAACAAGCTTATGCTGTTTTCAAAGCAGTTAAATATTTCAGACCCTTTTTACTTAAAACCCATACAAAAATCATAGTACCGTTTCCAGCGGTAAGAAATCTTTTAGTCCAAAAAGATGTGGGTGAGAAAAGAGAAAATTGGGTTACTTCTTTACAAGAATATGATGTAGAAATCAAACCAGCAAACATTGTAAGAGGTCAAGGTTTTTGCAAAATACTAGCTGGAGCATCGCTTATTTCTGAAAAACCATCTGAAGAGATACAAACATATGAGGTAAGCCTAAATGATGTTGAATCATTATATACCGATATCATATTTTATCTGAAGAATGGATATGCTCCTCCAAATCTCGATCATACCAAGAAAAGAGCTTTAAGGTTGAAGGCTAAACAATATCAGCTTGTGAATGATGTTCTTTTTAAGATGAATTATGATTCTGTTCTTTTGAGATGTCTGAAGAAAACTGAAGCTGAAAAAGTCTTGCAGGAACTTCATGATGGGCCAACAGGTGGACATTGTGCTGGAGATGCTACTGCACATAAGATCCTCTGTGCTGACTATTACTGGCCTACTTTATTCAAATATTCACACAACTATGCAAGGAAATGTCAAATTTTTCAAACTGCAACAGGAAAACAAAAGAAACCATCATTGCCATTACAACCAGTCAACATTGAGCAACCTTTTGATCAATGGGGATTGGACATAATAGGTGAGATCGTTCCTCACTCTTCTAAACAACATAGGTATATCATTACAGCAACTGATTATTTTACGAAATGGGTAGAAGCAGTCCCTCTCAAGACTGCTAATGCTGAACATATCATCGAGTTTATAGATCAGTTGATAATCACCAGGTTTGGTTTACCTTCTGCTTTAATGTTTGATAATGCATCATATTTTCTGGTAATGCTATGACTGAATTTTCACTCATGAGAGGTTTCAAGCTTAAATATTCTGCCAATTATTATCCACAGGGAAATGGGTTAGCTGAATCCACAAACAAAAATTTAATCAGAATCATTAAGCGAACCATTGATCAAAATCACAAAAATTGGCATAAATCTTTAATATATGCTTTATGGGCAGATCGAATAACGCAGAAGGCTTCTATTGGCACTTCTCCCTTTAATTTAGTTTATGGGAGAGAAGTGGTTCTTCCAACTCATCTAACAATCCCTTCTTTAGCCTTAGTCCAATATATTGATGAAGAACCAACTTCTTTTTTAAAATTAAGGCAGATGGAAATAATTAAGTTAGAAGAACAACGAGAAAAGGCTAAAGTAACTCATGCTCATCATCAAGCATTAGTTAAAGCTTCTTTTAATTCAAACATGATAACCAGGAAGGATTTTCAGATAGGATATTTAGTTCTAAAATGGGACAAGCCTCATGAGAAAAAAGGAAAACATACGAAATTTCAACGAATGTGGCTTAGTCCTTTCCAAATTACACAGATCATAGGTCCATCTACTTTTATGTTACAAGATCTAATAGGGAAAAGAGATTCTTTACCTGTTAATGGACAGATCCTTAAAAAATATTTTCCATAGGAGATCATTCTTCTATTTTGTAGATTATTTTTCTTTATTTGTCATAATAAAACCAGTTGTTAATGGTTACATTTGGAATTCATAAAAAGATACAAGTTCTCTTTTTCAGATTTTATTTCTTCACTTATATAAATAGAATTTTGTTTAGAATATTGATCATTATTATTCAAAGATACAGTTAAAATTTTTAAATCTAGAAATGATATTAGTTTCAAATTTGAAAATTTTGATGAAAACAACTTTTGGTGAAAGATTGTTTTATATCAGTCTAATGAAATGTATCAATAACAAAACAAATATTCTTTGTAGAAAAGTTCTTTCCAAAAAACTCTATTATTGTCGTCCAGAGCTATCTTAAGGAAACAATGACTTCCTCCCCACCTAGAAAATTACAAAGTTCAGGGAATAATTCAATGATACACTTTTAACTTAAAGAGTAAGAGGTGTCATCACGAGCCAAATTATCATGATCATAGATATTATAGCTTGCTGACTTTGCCAATACTGCATACCAAAACAGGGCAATGAATTAAGATTATTGCAATCAAAAGGCAAGGGGTCTCATCATGAGCCAGCTTGTTCAGCAAAGTTATAAATCAAGTGAATGGCACTGTCATAAATTGGCTATCAAACCAAGACATTGTTCTTTAAGGATAAAAAAAGAAAATAAAAGAAATAAGTGTGAATATGGATTTCTCTTTGAAAATTATATATTTCTCTAAGTAGGACACAGGATCATTGCTGGGTAACAGGTAACCCTGTCGAGGCTATAGACGCTCGCTGGCAGCAGTGGCTCTGCCTACGACAAATGAGCATATTTAAAACTGATTTACAGAGAAGCCTTTTGTTTTTATCTTTAAAACCAAGTAATGACTGATGTAGATACAAGGACTATCTTGAGGAAGTGAATAGTCAAAGTTGATCATAGAAGAAATGAAATATCATTCTTAGATTAAAGCATAATGTAAATTGTCTTTTTATAATAATGTTTGATTTTCTCTAAAATTTTCTGTTTTGAAAAGTTTAGAAAATTCAAAATAAAAGCAGAGATAACTGGTTCTTCCAAGTGAATCACCAATTGTTATGGCCAGCAACAACCCCCCTTCTTATTTAATATTAGTAATAATACTAAATAAGTGGGGACCCTTAGTCTAATAAAAAAAATCCAAAAAATTTATTGGTGTTTGTTTTCATTTTCAATACAACTTACTATCATTGACTTAAAGAAATTTCTTTGGAAAATCTTTAAACTAAACTTAAGTTTATGATAGATTAGAATAAAACCTTTCTTTGAATATCACATCCATCGCACGCGATCCAAAAAAAAAATGCAGAAAAATATTTATCGCAAATCGCATATCGCATAAAATATATTAACGGATATTTTTCATATGTTATATTTTGCGATATTACAATTTCGCGATATTGCGATGTCGCGATATCGCAATTTTGCGATGTTACTGATTGCGATTTGCGAAAGTTGCGATTTGCGATATTACGATGATACGAAAGCTGCGATTTGCGATACGTTGCGATTTGCGATATTGCGATTTTGCAATATTGCAAAGAAAATCGCAGATCGCACTATTGCAGATTCTTAAAAAGCTCGTTGTACAAAGAAAATATTTCCGTAAATCGAGACCCGTTATACGCCTTAATGTCAAGTTAATGAATGGATTGTCAATTATTAATGGAAAAGGATTTTGTTTTGATCGAAAGGTTATTTCACTATTAAACAATATATTTCATACGCCTTTAGCATTTAAAACTATCCTGTCACCTTTCTCATATCATTATTCTCACTTAATTCGTAAAAACTGCAGGCGCGAAGAACAGGAGACTATACAAAGAAATTTTCAGAGCATTATGGGAAAGAAAGAGAAAGCTCCAAGTTATGAAGCTAAAGAGATGGCATCCTTGTACGCAGACACTGCTTGCAACAAGGATGCTGGTATCACCACCTAGGAGGGTATGTTTAATTTTCTTGAAGAAGAAAACCCAAGAGTAATGGATGTTGCAGCTACTGCGGGTTCAAGTAATTCCTCTGAAGCATCTCTTACAAAGCTGGCTTGTTCATTTTTGCAACGGATAGCAGCAAGACCTAGAATTATTCCATATACAGACATGGTCAAATGGGTGCTAGATAGCACTGATATTACGGACAGGAAGTTTAAAACTCCAAATAAAGAGCTCATCGGGTCGTTTACTCCAGAATATTTGAGGCTTATGTATCATTTGCCGGAGCCTCAGGCAACTTACAACAAACAATTTATGGAGAAATTCGCAAAGGAAAATGAAAATTCGGCGGAATGTACCAAGGAATGGTGCAGAAGAGATGAACCACTGAAGAAAGGTAAACACGGTATGTATAGTACCGGTTCACTCACCTCTCCATATTGTTTTGCTGCTGCGATGTTATGCAGGCATTTTGGAAAGCCTAACATTAATAATTTCTTGCTTGAATGGCTTCCCTTATTGAATGCTGTTGTTAACGCTACCATTGTGGACTGGGCTAAAATATTGTCTGATAATTTAGCCACGGCTATTTTCAATTACTGGTCTAAACGGACTGTGTCTCATAGGATTTATCCTCCTTTTTATCTATCTGCTTATGTTATGGATTCAATCTGCTTTGTTTCTACGTTCCCTTTAATGGGTTGGCAATGGACAATTCATGATCCCTTGCCCATCCATGTCTATCACAAAGAGTTATGGGAATCAAAATTCATTCCTCATTTTTATTAAATTTTCCATGGCATAATGTTGCCTTTGTACAAAGTGTTGTATAATAAGGATGCTGCAAGGTTTTCCCCAAAAGCAGAAGTAGACATTCTCCCTGTCGCAAGATGGTTTGGAGAAGATTTATTTACTTATGTGAGGGTTTTTGGAAGCTTTTCTTCTCCTCATGTTCTACCCTTGTATGTTCCGGACAAACTTATAGCTCAGGAAATTGTGTATCAAACCTGTGGAGAGGGAGGTTTAACAAAAGAATTAAAGGATAAAAAGAAGGCCATCTGGCCACAATTTCCTGTTTCCTGTGGAGCATTTTCATTATTTGATGTCGGTCATGCGTTCAAGGAAGTAAACAATATTACATGTTTACAATTGTTTAAATTTCCAAAAAGGTTATTCGACCCGTATGATATTGTGAAGGATTTCACCACTGTAGTCAAAGTAAGAGTATTTTCTGGAGAAGAAGATCTTTTTGATGATATGTTTCAAGAGAAAGGTTCATTTAAAGAAATTTTGTATTTAGCTCAAGCACGGTTCTCCCAAGAAGAATTTCAAGAGTTTAAAATATACAGAGAAAGAATATTGACTACTATTCCTTTGGATAATTTGCGCTTGGAACCCGCAAGGGAACCAACTCCTAGTGTCAGTCTCATTGGCAGCTCAGATTCAAAGAGGTCTAAGTCAAAGTCTGACAAAGAAATTTCTGAACATTCTAAAAAATCTGATCAGGATAAAAGTGAAGGCTCAGTGAAGGATACAGCTCAATCAAAAGAGCTTTAACAACAACAGACTTCAACTACTCCATAGTTGAATCTTCCACCTCTTAATGTATAAAAACCATCCATCAGTACTCAGTTAGATAAAGAATGAGAATCATTTAATGATTTGATTAATGTTGAAGGATAGAACATACAAACTCCTGTACAGACAGCAAAAGGTTTGATTACAGAAATAAGTGGCAATGTCACAAAAAAAGAACATATACCCATTACTCCTTCCTCCGATATTGTACTTAAAATAGAGGAAATTCCTCCTCTAAATATATTTTATAGCCCTCAACATAAAGCAGTAGTAAGGAAGCAAAGAAAGAAGAGAAAATTAGAAAGTGCGCTCTCTACTGATGCAGAACAATTGGATGTTTTATGGAAAGATCCTACTACGGATCCCACTGAAAATCTTACTAAATTATCTCAGATTACAGGAGCTTATGCCTCCGCAACTATTGAAAAATCATCTGAGGTACGGCTGTTATTAAATGAAAAAGAGGATAAGATACAAGTTCTGCAACAACAATTGCAACAAGCACATGCTAACAGTGAAGCACAGATACAATTTGAAAAGTTACAGCAAGAGTTTCAGCAAATGAAAATCGGATATCAAAAAATATTGGCCGAAAAAGAGAAACAAATATAGATTATGCAAGAGATGCATAAAGACGACCCCAAGCTTACAGAGTTCATCTCAGAATCTATTTCTTTGAATAATCAACTACTGCAACAACAAGATATATTATGCCAGAAAATCTCGCAATGGAACTCTTTTTGTCAAGAAAGTGATAAAATCACTAATCATGTCGTAGAATTACGACATGATTATGATTTAACTAATGAAAGAGTTACTAATTATTTGGCATGGCAAAATACAGAGGAAGGAAGAAGAGCGGGAGCACCAATCATCAATGATAGTCATAAATAAATGCTCTTCAATAATTGGGATGTACAGATCAGAAAGGCAGAAAAAGCAGCAGAGGAAGCAGCTACATCAGCAAGTAACATCACTGATTGTGTAAATGAAAATTTGCACAAGGTTAATTTGATTTCAGAAACTATTCCGGGATACCTTCCACAAGCACAGCAATTGCAAACAGAATGGAAACAGAAAGCTGAAGAAAAGGCAAAATCAATTCAAGGATTGACAAGATTAAATTGGGATTCTCACTGGACATATCTAGTAAAACCACACAGTCAATGCAATGCTCTTAATTGCATCATTAATTCTGCTGAGAAGATCGTGCCAACACTTTCCGATTCCGTTTTTTCGGGACAATTAAAATATGAAGTCGGCCAACCTCCTCTTCTCAAATCAATGCTAGATGCTTGCAAATTCAAAGATCAGATTCATAAATAATTAGTTGTTAAATTTAGTTTTAGATTTAGTATTAGTTTTACTTTATTTTTGCCTAGAAAAAGGACGGTCATTTAAACCGAATCCTAAATTTTTGTAATAAACTATAATTAGATTTAGTTAGTAGTATTTAAACCCTTCTCATGCATTTAGAGAAGGGTCCTGAAATTTGTCAAAAACTTATCCTCAGAATATGCACTTTTGCACCCTCAGAGGAGGTTTTGATGAATGAATGGAACGAGATTTATTGATATCTGTGTCTAATATCTGCTACTGATGTTGCATTTTTGTACTCTTAGTAAATGTTGGATTTAGAAGATATAAATCATTATTGCTTCTAGCTCATGAGTAGAACCAGTTATAAATGGTACTTTTATCTCTTAACTTTTTCTGCTTCTGTGTTAAAAGTGATATTTATGTTCAGTTATTTATATATTGATGTTTGAATGCTTCAGTTATCATTTGGCACTTTTGTACGGTGATGACTATTTGTTTATGCTTAATGTATGAATAGCATATTATGCGGTATGTTTTTCACAACTGTTTCATCTAAATTTTTATATGAAGTGGTTTATCTTTATTGAATTCTTTTCTTATAGCAATTTAATGATCTTTATTACCGATTGTTATTCGAAATCATTTTAGATCGCATAAAAAAAATCTTAGCCCGGGTTTAGTTTAGAATTAGATATTTCTGTTTTAATTAGAATATAATTTGCATATGATTAGATTAGAAATAGCATAAAAGCACTTCACTTAGGAACCTTTTTTAGAGAGGAAATATATATTCTCAACACACACACACAAATTGGGAAACTAGTCCCATTATCCCCAGTCGGACCCACTACACCAAACGGAAAAGGAGCTGCTAACCAAGGTCCGGACCGGGTGGGTATCCCCTTGTTGTAGACCCGATTTTTGGGACTTCAACATATTTTGCGCTAGAAGGAGGGCCACGAACTATGAATGGCAATTAAATCTAAATATAAATACCATTTTGAGAGTATAACACCCTCACCATCTCCCCCGACTTCTCCATCGCACTCAGAAATTGTAGATCTAGAGCCATAAGTCACAAGAAGAACAGACACTGCTACAAACCCTGACTTTTCAGAAGAATCTGCTATTGAACCTCTTGAAGTCGAATCTTTGATTCATAAACTTCAACTATTTTCAATATCACCTCAACGTTCTGATCAATCTCAAGGCAGTATAACTTCTCAATATAACCCTTCTCATCCTCTTACTAGATTATAGAGTGAAAAACTTGGCATTCAGCCAACCAAGTTACCTATACCTACAAGGAAAAGAGCAAGAAAATCACCTAAAGGGTCTGACAGCGAGACTTTTTCCTCATCATCATCCATCTAAACCTCTTCACCACGAAGTCAACCGTGCACCCCTCCACTTCAGACTATTGTCCCTCATTCCACTCGAACTTCCACATCACCTTCTCAATCATCTATATTTATAATATCTTCATCCTCCCAATCACATACATCATCTTCTACACTTTCCTCTGTTAGTAGTTCAGCGATGGCCCAAATGCCATGGAATAATCGAGGGGCAGTCTTAATGCCTGCACCCTTGAGTCAATTACCAGCCTATCCTGAAAAATGGTTGCCTAAGTTTAATCCTGAAGCAGGCATGTTAGTAGAGGAACATATAAACAATTTTATGATGTCTATAAATCTCAATGGAGTTATTAATGAAGATTTTGTTGTCTGACTTTTCCCTTATACTCTACAAGGAGCAGCTGGATCATGGTATTTTTCATTACCATCTGGATCCATCACTAGTTGGGATATCTTTCAAGATCAATTTTTGACTAAATTTGGTGATGACAGGTCTACAGCGACTTTGATAAATGATCTGTCTAATCTTAGAGTTGACTCAAAGGAACTTGTCAAGGATTTCAATTCACGTTTCAATAAATTGCTAAACAAAATTCCTACTGCTTCCAAGCCTAGTGAAGAGGTGCGAAGTGAATGGTACATTTCTGCTTTACCATCAAACATAGCAATCTTTGTTGATAGGGCTAACAAACCAACTTTAGCAGAAAACATGAAGGAGGCAATAGCAGTAGAGAAACGTATCATTGCTTTAGACAAGAAAAATGCGATAGAAGAACGAAAATCCAAGAAAGTCACTTTTAAGGAAGATCCCAAGAAAAAGCAATCAAAAGATCCATTTGATTTAGAAGGACTGCAAAAAGTTTTGAAAACCATGTCTAACGAAATGGTTGACATTAAGAAACAAGTGGCAGAAACATCTTCTAAAAAATATTTCAAGCCTTTTAGAAGAAACCCTTCAACTGATTCAAAGCCACCAAATGCCATTAATAATGTTGAATCGGAAGAAGAAGAATAGGAAACTGCTACTGAGGAAACTACTGATGAAGAAGAAGTTGTAGAAGTACAAGGTATGTGGGATTTCATCCTCCCAGATGATGAAGATCAAGAAGCATCCCCGGTTAGCACTTGAAGTAGAAATCAACTTGATCCTCCTCAATCTACTCCTAAGTCAAAGAGCGCAAGCTCATTGAATAAAGATAAAGTTCCACCCAAGAAAACGACATCTAAAGCAATTCAAACTAGCCCAGTCCAGAAAGATTCATCAACTCCATCGAGAACACCGATTGTCCCAGATGAAATGGAGTATAATATCATCGAAGACATGAAAAAGACTAGGGCTAACATCACTTTTTATGAATTGAGCAAGTTAAAACACCAACAAAAGGTACTTTTGAAATAATTACATGCTGTACCAAAAAAAAATTTGCCCGATCCTGTGATTTCTCAAGCTTCCAACAAGATGGGAATACCTCCAGCTAATGCGATCAGTAAAGTTGATCTAGAAAATATCGCTTTAATTGGAGGAAGGTCAAGATCTCATACTCCTCCATTTCTTCTTACTTATGAAGTTTTCAATAAAAATTTGCATAATTGTTTAGTGGATTCTGGAGCTTCATCTAATATTCTACCAAAATCAATATGTGCAAAGTTGAACATTCAACCAAAAAAATCTGTTGTACGCATAGTTCAGTTAGATCGATCGCAAGTGGAAGTGATTGATGAATTAAATCAGGTTACCATAAGGCTATCATCGAATCCAAAGGTACGTCAAGTTATTGATATTTTAGTTGCAGATATTCCAGAATTTTATGGCTTAATTCTTAGCAGAGATTGGTCAGAAAAACTTCATGGATATTTTGCAACTGATTGGTCACATATGTGGCTTCCTTACAATGGTAAACCAAATCAGATAAAGGTTGAACGAGAAAAACATCATAAATACATAGTAACAGAACTTGAAGGAGAGAATGAACCAGTTGCATACAACAGTAATATCATTGGCAATTATTCAGTTGATTCTTTCTTAGGAAATTTTAATGCTCATACTTCACCTTATTTATAACATTCTGTTTTATCTCAAATAGAAATTTTTTCCCAAACAGATAGTTCTAAATTTATTAATTTTGTAGATACTCCTGTAAATAAATCTTTATTTTGGAAATTATTTTTTGATGGTTCTACGTCTAATGAAGGAGCAGGAGCAGGATGCATTTTGGTTAGTCCAGAGAGAAACAAAATTATGTTAACTTGTAGACTTGAGTTTGATTGCACTAATAACACCGCAGAATACGAGGCTTTAGTCCAAGGATTATACAAAGCAATCAGATTAGACATCAAATATCTACAAGTTTTGGGAGATTCGGAAATTATAATCAAACAGGTACGCAATACTATACATTGTTTATCAAGTCATTTAAAGTATTATCAATCTTTATTCCAAGATCTGACTGAACAATTTGTAGCGTTTAATATTTCATCAATTCCCAGAATTCAGAATGCTAGTTCAGACCTCCTAGCTAATGTAGCCTCCAAGCTCATTCCTACAACAGACTTTAGTCCTGATCGATTTTCAATCGAATTAATCTTTAGACCCTCGATTCCTGATAACATTACCAATTGGAGGATTTTCAATGATGATCCTGATATTGTAAATTTTCTCACATCTGAAGGATCTTACACCAATCAGATAATTGATGAAGACCAACATGACAAACAATTACTCCAAGATAGCACCAATAATGCTATGCCGAAATCAGTAGTCAAGTTAGAAGACCTTTATGATTTGAAAGATCGATTTAAAAGATCTACCAATTCAAAATTACAAAGTTCGACTTTGAATTATGAATTAGTAAATCTAGGAACTGAGGCCAAACTACAGAATATCAACCTAGGCCTCGGCCTAGCTCCTGAAGAAAAGTTAGCATACATTCGTCTTTTGAAACAATATAAAAGTGTCTTTGCTTGGAACTATGATGAACTGAAAACTTATGACACTTCTATCATCCAACATACTATCCCAATGATCAATGATGAAAAACCTGTCCAACAGAAGTTGAGAAAGATCCACCCCAATCTAGAAAACCAAATCAAATCTGAACTCAATAAGTTATTGAAAGCCAAAATTATTTTTCCCGTTCGACATTCTAAATGGGTTTCCAATATGGTTCCTGTTAGAAAGAAGAATGGAGACATTAGAATTTGTATTGACTTTCGAAATCTTAATAAAGCCTGCCAAAAAGATAATTTTCCTTTGCCTCCCATGGAGCAAATATTACAGGCAGTTGCAGGATCAGAATTAATGTCTTTCTTAGATGGTTTCTCTGGATATAATCAAGTGTTAGTCCATCCTGATGATCAATTGAAAACTACATTCAGAACCAAATGGGGCACTTATGCATATCAAAAGATGCCTTTTGGTCTGATCAACGCTGGTGCCACATTTCAGAGAGCTATGGACATTGCTTTCAAGGGATTAGTTAACAAATCAGTGGTAATTTACTTGGATGATATAACTGTATATTCCAAAAAATGAAGAAATCATCTTAGAGATTTGAAGCAGATTTTCCAACGTTGTCAAAGGTATGGAGTTTCACTTAATCCAAAAAATTCCTTTTTTGCATTAAGCGAAGGAAAACTTCTTGGATTCATAGTATCAAAATCTGGAATTCATATTGATCCTAATAGAATCAAGGAAATTTCTGAAATATCTTTACCTCACAATAAAAAAGCTATGCAATGTTTTCTTGGTCAGATTAATTTTGTAAAAAGATTTGTGCCAGATTTTTCTAGAATTGTATCGCCCTTGCAAGCAATGATTAAAAATAATTCAAACTTCAAATGGGGAAAAGACGAATATGAGGCATTCAATCTGATCAAACAAGCAATTATCAAAAAACCGAATCTTAGTTTTAGATTTAGTGTTACTTATACTTTATTTTTGCCTAGAAAAAGGATGGTCATTTAAACCGAATCCTAAAATTTTTGTAATAAACTATAATTAGATTTAGTTAGTAGTATTTCAACCCTTCTCATGCATTTAGAGAAGGGTCCTAAAATTTGTCAAAAACTTATCCTCAGAACATGCACTTCTACACCCTCAAAGGAGGTTTTGATGAATGAATGGAATGAGATTTATTGATATCTATGTCTAATATCTGCTACTGATGTTGCATTTCTGTACTCTTAGTAGATGTTGGATTTAGAAGATATAAATCATTATTGCTTCTAGCTCATGAGTAGAACCAGTTATAAATGGTACTTTTATCTCTAAACTTTTTCTGCTTCTGTGTTAAAAGTGATATTTATGTTCAGTTATTTATATATTGATGCTTGAATGCTTCAGTTATCATTTGGCACTTTTGTACGGTGATGACTATTTGTTTATGCTTAATGTATGAATAACTTATTATGCGATATGTTTTCCACAACCGTTTCATCTAACTTTTTATACGAAGTGGTTTATTTTTATTGAATTCTCTTCTTATAACATTTGAATGATCTTTATTATAGATTGTTATTCGAAATCATTTTAGATTGCATAAACAAGATTTTATCCCTGGTTTAGTTTAGAGTTAGATATTTCTGTTTTAATTAGAATATAATTTGCATATGATTAGATTAGAAATAGAATAAAAGCATTTCACTTAGGAACCTTTTTAGAACGGAAATATCTATTCTCAACACACACACACATATTGGGAAACTGGTCCCATTATCCCCAGTCGGACCCACTACACCAAACAGAAAAGGAGCTGCTAACCAAGGTCCGGACCGGGTGGGTATCCGCCTTGTTGTAGACCCGATTTTCGGGGCTTCAACATATTTGGCGCTAGAAGGAGGGCTTCGAACTATGAATGGCAAGTAAATCTAAATATAAATACCATTCTGAGAGTAAAACACCCTCACCATCTCCCCCGACTTCTCCATCACACTCAGAAATTTTAAATCTAGAACCAGAAGTCAAAAGAAGAACAGACACTGCTACAAACCCTAACTTTTCAGAAGAATCTGCTATTGAACCTCCTGAAGTTGAATCTTTGATTCATAAACTTCAGCGATTTTCAATATCACCTCAAAGATCTGATAAATCTCAAGGCAGTGTAACTTCACAATATAATCCTGCTCATCCTCTTACCAGATTACAAAGCGAAAAGCTTGGCATTCAGCCAACTGAGTTACCTCTACCTACAAGGAAGAGAGCTAGGAAATCACCTAAAGGGTCTGATAGCGAGACTCTTTCCTCATCATCATCCATCTCAACCTCTTCACCACGAAGTCAACCGTCCTCCCCTCCACTTTAGACTATTGTCCCTCATTCCACTAGAACTTCCACATCACCTTCTCAATCATCTGCAATTATAATATCCTCATCTTCTCAATCACATATATCATCTTCTACACTTTCCTCTGTTAGTAGTTTAGCGATGGCCCAAATGCCATGGAATAATCCAGGGGCAGTCTTAATGCCTGCACCCTTGAGTCAATTACCAGCCCATCCTGAAAAATGGCTGCCTAAGTTTAATCCTGAAGCAGGCATGCTAGCAGAAGAACATATAAACAATTTTATGTTGTCCATAAATCTCAATGGAGTTACTAATGAAGATGTTGTTGTCTGAATTTTTCCCTATACCCTACAAGGAGTAGCTAGATCATGGTATTTTTCATTACCATCTAGATCCATCACTACTTGGGATATCTTTCAAGATCAATTTTAGACTAAATTTGGTGATGACAGGTCTACAGCGACATTGATCAATGATCTATCTAATCTTAGAGCTGACTCAAAAGAACTTGTCAAGGATTTTAATTCACGTTTCAATAAATTATTAAACAAAATTCCTACTGCTTCCAAGCCTAGCGAAGAAGTGCGAAGTGAATGGTACATTTCTTCTTTACCATCAAACATAGCAATCTTCGTTGATAGGGCTAACAAAACAACTTTAGCAGAAAACATGAAGGAGAAAATAGCAGTAGAGAAACGTATCATTGCTTTAGATAAGAAAAATGCGATAGAAGAACAAAAATCCAAGAAGGTTACTTTTAAGGAAGATCCCAAGAAAAAACAATCAAAAGATCCATTTGATTTAGAAGGATTGCAGAAAGTTTTGAAAACCATGTCTAACGAAATGGTTGACATTAAGAAACAAGTGGCAGCAACATCTTCTAAAAAATCTTTCAAGCCTTTTAGAAGAACCCTTCAACTGATTCAAAGCCACCAAATGCCATTACTAATGCTGAGTCAAAAGAAGAAGAAGAAGAAACTGCTACTGAAGAAACTACCGATGAAGAAGAAGTCGTAGAAGTACAAGGTATGTGGGATTTCATCCTTCCAGATGAGGAAGATCAAGAAGCATCCCCAGTTAGCACACGAAGTAGAAATCAACTTGATCCTCCTCAAACTACTCCTAAGTCAAAAAGCGCAAGCTCATTGACAAGGATAAAATTGCACCTAAGAAAACGACATCTAAAGCAATTCAAACTAGCCCAGTTCAGACAGATTCATCAATTTCATCAAGAACACTGATTGTTCCAGATGAAATGGAGTATAATATCATAGAAGACATGAAGAAGACTAGGGCTAACATCACTTTTTATGAATTGAGCAAGTTAAAACACCAACAAAAGGTACTTTTGAAAGAATTACATGTTGTACCAGAAAAACCTTTGCCTGATCCTGTCATTTCTCAAGCTTCCAACGAGATGGGAAGACCTCCAGCTAATGCGATCAGTAAAGTTGATCTAGAAAATATCGCTTTAATTGGAGGAAGGTCAAGATCTCATACTCCTCCATTTCTTCTTACTTATGAAGTTGTCAATAAAAATTTGCATAATTGTTTAGTGGATTCTGGAGCTTCATCCAATATTCTACCAAAATCAATATGTGCAAAGTTGAACATCCAACCACAAAAATCTGTTGTGCACATAGTCCAGCTAGATCGATCGCAAGTTGAAGTAATTGGCGAATTAAATCAGGTTACCATAAGATTGTCATCAAATCCAAAGGTATGTCAAGTCATTGATATTTTAGTTGCAGATATTCCAGAATTTTATGGCTTAATTCTTAGCAGAGATTGGTCAGAAAAACTTCATGGATACTTTGCAACCGATTGGTCGCATATGTGGCTTCCTTACAATGGTAAACCAAATCAGATAAAGGTTGAACGAGAAAAGCATCAGAAATACATAGTAACAGAATTGGAAGGAGAGAATGAACCAGTTGCATACAGCAGTAATATCATTGGAAATTACTCAGTTGATTCTTTCTTAGGAAATTTCAATGCTCATACTTCACCTTATTTAGAACATTCTGTTTTATCTCAAATAGAATTTTTTTCTCAAACAGATAGTTCTAAATGTATTAATTTTGTAGATACTCCTGTAAATAAATCTTTATTTTGGAAATTGTTTTTTGATGGTTCTAAGTCTAATGAAGGAGCAGGAGCAGGATGCGTTTTGGTTAGTCCAGAGGGAAACAAAATTATGTTAACTTGTAGACTTGAGTTTGATTGCACTAATAACACTGCAGAATACGAGGCTTTAGTCCAAGGATTATATAAAGCAATCGGATTAGACATCAAATATCTACAAGTTTTCAGAGATTCGGAAATTGTAATTAAACAGGTACGCAATACTATACATTGTTTATCAGGTCATTTAAAGCATTATCAATCTTTAGTCCAAGATCTGACTGAACACTTTATAGCGTTTAATATTTCATCAATTCCTAGAATTCAGAATGCTAGTTCAGACCTCCTAGCTAATGTAGCTTCCAAGCTCATTCCTGCAGAAGACTTTAGTCCTGATCGATTTTCAATTGAATTAATATTTAGACCCTCGATTCCTGATAATGTTACCAATTGGAGGATTTTCAATGATGATCCTGATATTGTAAGCTTCCTCACATTTGAAGGATCTTACACTAATCAGATAATTGATGAAGATCAACATGACAAACAATTGCTCCAAGATAGCACTAATAATGCTATGCCGAAATCAGTAGTCAAGTTAGAAGACCTTTATGATTTGAAAGATCGATTTAGAAGATCTACCAATTCAAAACTGCAAAGTTTGACTTTGAATTATGAATTAGTAAATCTAGGAATTGATGCCAAACTACAAAATATCAATCTAGGCCTTGGCCTAACTCCTGAAGAAAAGTTAGCATATGTTCGTCTTTTGAAACAATATAAAAGTGTCTTTGCTTGGAACTACGATGAACTCAAAACTTATGACACTTATATCATCCAACATACTATCCCAATGATCAATGATGAAAAACCTGTCCAACAGAAGTTGAGAAAGATCCACCCCAATCTAGAAAACCAAATCAAATCTGAACTCAATAAGTTATTGAAAGCCAAGATTATTTTTCCTGTTCGACATTCTAAATGGGTTTCCAATATGGTTCCTGTTAGAAAGAAGAACGGAGATATTAGAATTTGCATTGACTTTCGAAATCTTAATGAAGCCTGCCAAAAAGATAATTTTCCTTTACCTCCTATGGAGAAAATATTACAGGCAGTTGCAGGATCAGAATTAATGTCTTTCTTAGATGGTTTCTCTGGATACAATCAAGTGTTAGTCCATCCTGATGATCAATTGAAAACTACATTCAGAACCAAATGGGGCACTTATGCATATCAAAAGATGCCCTTTGGTCTGATCAACGTTGGTGCCACATTTCAGAGAGCTATGGACATTGCTTTCAAGGGATTAGTTAACAAATCAGTGGTAATTTACTTGGATGATATAACTGTATATTCCAAAAAATGAAGCAATCATCTTAGAGATTTGAAGAAGATTTTCCAACGTTGTCAAAGGTATAGAATTTCACTTAATCCGAAAAAGTCATTTTTTGCATTAACCGAAGGAAAAATTCTTGGATTCATAGTATCAAAATCTGGAATTCATATTGATCCTAATAGAATCAAGGAAATTTCTGAAATATCTTTAGCTCACAACAAAAAAGCTATGCAATCTTTTCTTGGTCAGATTAATTTTGTAAAAAGATTTGTGCCAGATTTTTCTAGAATTGTATCGCCCTTACCAGCAATGATTAAAAAGAATTCAAACTTCAAATGGGGCAAAGATGAATATGAGGCATTCAATCTGATCAAACAAGCAATTATTAATGCTCCATCTTTAGCAACTCCAAATTTTTCCGATCCTTTTATTTTGTACACATTTTCCTCTGATAAATCTTATGCTGCAATACTCACTCAAGAAAATCAAGACAAAGCAGAAGCTCCAATTTCTTTTTTCAGTTCAAATTTACAGGGAGCTGAATTGAATTATTCAGATGTGGAGAAACAAGCTTATGCTGTTTTCAAAGCAGTTAAATATTTCAGACCCTTTTTACTTAAAACCCATACAAAAATCATAGTACCGTTTCCAGCGGTAAGAAATCTTTTAGTCCAAAAAGATGTGGGTGAGAAAAGAGAAAATTGGGTTACTTCTTTACAAGAATATGATGTAGAAATCAAACCAGCAAACATTGTAAGAGGTCAAGGTTTTTGCAAAATACTAGCTGGAGCATCGCTTATTTCTGAAAAACCATCTGAAGAGATACAAACATATGAGGTAAGCCTAAATGATGTTGAATCATTATATACCGATATCATATTTTATCTGAAGAATGGATATGCTCCTCCAAATCTCGATCATACCAAGAAAAGAGCTTTAAGGTTGAAGGCTAAACAATATCAGCTTGTGAATGATGTTCTTTTTAAGATGAATTATGATTCTGTTCTTTTGAGATGTCTGAAGAAAACTGAAGCTGAAAAAGTCTTGCAGGAACTTCATGATGGGCCAACAGGTGGACATTGTGCTGGAGATGCTACTGCACATAAGATCCTCTGTGCTGACTATTACTGGCCTACTTTATTCAAATATTCACACAACTATGCAAGGAAATGTCAAATTTTTCAAACTGCAACAGGAAAACAAAAGAAACCATCATTGCCATTACAACCAGTCAACATTGAGCAACCTTTTGATCAATGGGGATTGGACATAATAGGTGAGATCGTTCCTCACTCTTCTAAACAACATAGGTATATCATTACAGCAACTGATTATTTTACGAAATGGGTAGAAGAAGTCCCTCTCAAGACTGCTAATGCTGAGCATATCATCGAGTTTATAGATCAGTTCATAATCACCAGGTTTGGTTTACCTTCTGCTTTAATATTTGATAATGCATCATATTTTTCTGGTAATGCTATGACTGAATTTGCACTCAAGAGAGGTTTCAAACTTAAATACTCTGCCAATTATTATCCACAGGGAAATGGGTTAGCTGAATCCACAAATAAAAACTTAATCAGAATCATTAAGCGAACCATTGATCAAAATCATAAAAATTGGCATAAGTCTTTAATATATGCTTTATGGGCAGATCGAATAACGCAGAAGGCTTCTATTGGCACTTCTCCCTTTAATTTAGTTTATGGGAGAGAAGTGGTTCTTCCAACTCATCTATCAATCCCTTATTTAGCCTTAGTCCAATATATTGATGAAGAACCAACTTCTTCTTTACAATTAAGGCATATGGAAATAATTAAGTTAGAAGAACAACGAGAAAAGGCTAAAGTAACTCATGCTCATCATCAAGCATTAGTTAAAGCTTCTTTTGATTCAAACATGATAACCAGAAAGGATTTTTAGATAGGAGATTTAGTTCTAAAATGGGACAAGGCCCATGAGGAAAAAGGAAAACATACAAAATTTCAATGAATGTGGCTTGGTCCTTTTCAAATTGCAGAGAACATAGGTCCATCTAATTTCATGTTACAAAATTTAACAGGGAAAAGAGAGTCTTTACCTGTTAATGGACAGATCCTTAAAAAATATTTTCCATAGGAGATCATTCTTCTATTTTGTAGATTATTTTTCTTTATTTGTCATAATAAAACCAGTTGTTAATTGTTACATTTGGAATTCATAAAAAGATACAAGTTCTCTTTTTCAGATTTTATTTCTTCACTTATATAAATAGAATTTTGTTTAGAATATTGATCATTATTATTCAAAGATACAGTGAAAATTTTTAAATCTAGAAATGATATTAGTTTCAACTTTGAAAATTTTGATGAAAACAACTTTTGGTGAAAGATTGTTTTATATCAGTCTAATGAAATGTATCAATAACAAAACAAAGATTCTTTGTAGAAATGTTCTTTCCAAAAAACTCTATTATTGTCGTCCAGAGCTATCTTAAGGAAACAATGACTTCCTCCCCACCAAGAAAATTACAAAGTTCAGGGAATAATTCAATGATACGCTTTTAACTTAAAGATTAAGAGGTCTCATCACGAGCCGACTTATCATGATCATAGATATTATAGCTTGCTGACTTTGCCAATACTGCATACCACAACAGGGCAATGACTTAAGATTATTGCAATCAAAAGGCAAGGGGTCTCATCACGAGCCAGCTTGTTCAACAAAGTTATAAATCAAGTGAATGGCACTGTCATAAATTGGCTATCAAACCAAGACATTGTTCTTTAAGGATAAAAAAAGAAAATAAAAGCAATAAGTGTGAATATGGATTTCTCTTTGAAAATTATATATTTCTCTAAGTAGGACACAGGATCATTGTTGGGTAACAGGTAACCCTGTCGAGGCTATAGACGCTCGCTGGCAGCAGTGGCTCTACCTACGACAAATGAGCATATTTAAAACTGATTTACAGAGAAGCCTTTTGTTTTTATCTTTAAAACCAAGTAATGACTGATGTAGATACAAGGACTAGCTTGAGGAAGTGAATAGTCAAAGTTGATCATAGAAGAAATGAAATATCATTCTTAGATTAAAGCATAATGTACTTTGTCTTTTTATAATAAAGTTTGATTTTCTGGAAAATTTTCTGTTTTGAAAAGTTTAGAAAATTCAAAATAAAAGTAGAGATAACTGGTTCTTCCAAGTGAATTGCCAATTGTTGTGGCCAGCAACAACCCCCCTTCTTATTTAATATTAGTAATAATACTAAATAAGTGGGGACCCTTAGTCTAATAAAAAAAATCCAAAAAATTTATTGGTGTTTGTTTTCATTTTCAATAAAACTTACTATCATTGACTTAAAGAAATTTCTTTGGAAAATCTTTAAACTAAACTTAAGTTTATGATAGATTAGAATAAAACCTTTCTTTGAATATCACATCCACCGCACGCGATCCAAAAAAAAAAATGCAGAAAAATATTTATCGCAAATCGCATATCGCAGAAAATATATTAACGGATATTTTTCATATGTTATATTTTGTGATAATGCAATGTCGCGATATCGCTATTTCGCGATGTTACTGATTGCAATTTGCGAAAGTTGCAATTTGCGATATTGCGATGATACGAAAGCTGTGATTTGCAATACGTTGCGATTTGCGATATTGCGATTTTGCAATATTGCAAAGCAAATCACAGATCGCACTATCACAGATTCTTAAAAAGCTCGTTGTACGAAGAAAATCTTTCCGTAAATCAAGACCCGTTATATGCCTTAATGTCAAGTTAATGAACGGATTGTCAATTATTAATGGAAAAGGATTTTTTTTTGATCGAAAGGTTATTTCACAATTAAATAATATATTTCATACGCCTTCAGCATTTAAAACTATCCCGTCACCTTTTTCATATCATTATTCTCACTTAATTCGTAAAAACTGCAGGCGCGAAGAACAGGAGACTATACAAAGCAATATTCAGAGCATTATGGAAAAGAAAGAGAAAGCTCCAAGTTGTGAAGCTAAAGAGATGGCATCCTTTTACGCAAACACTGCTTGCAACAAGGACGCTGGTATCACCACCTAGGAGGGTATGTTTAATTTGCTTGAAGAAGAAAACCCAAGAGTAATGGATGTTGTGGCTACTGTGGGTTCAAGTAATTCCTCTGAAGCATCTCTTACAGATATGGCTTGTTCATTTTTGTACCGGATAGCAGCAAGACCTAGAATCCTTTCATATACAGACATGGTCAAATAGGTGCTGGATAGCACCGATATTACAGACAGGCAGTTTAAAACTCCAGATCAAGAGCTCATTGGGTCGTTTACTCCAGAAGATTTGAGGCTTATGTATCATTTTCCGGAGCCTCAGGCAACTTACAACAAACAATTTATGGAGAAATTCGCCAAGGAAAATGAAAATTTGGCGGAATGTACCAAGGAATGGTCTAGAAGATATGAACCACTGAAGAAAGATAAACACGGTATGTACAGTACCGGTTCACTCACCTCTCCATATTGTTTTGCTGCTGTTATGTTATGCAGGCTTTTTGTAAAGCCTAAAATTAATAAGTTTTTTCCTGAATGGCTTCCCTTATTGAATGCTGCTGTTAGCGCTACCATTTTGGACTGGGCTAAAATACTGTTTGATAATTTAGGCACGGCTATTTTCAATTACCGATCTAAACGGACTGTGTCTCAGAGGATTTATCCTCCTTTTTATCTATCTGCTTATGTTATGGATTCAATATGATTTGTTTCTAATTTCCCTTTAATGGGTTAGCAATGGAAAATTCATGATCCCTGGCCCATCCATGTCTATCACAAAGAGTTGTGGGAATCAAAATTCATTCCTCATTTTTATAAAATTTTCCATGGCATAATGTTGCCTCTGTACAGAGTGTTATATAATAAAGATGCTCCAAGGTTTTCCCCAGAAGGAGAAGTAGACATTCTCCCTATTGCAAAGTGGTTTGGAGAAGAGTTATTTACTTATGTGAGGGTTTTTGGAAGCTTTGTCTCTCCTCATGTTCTACCTTTGTATGTTCTGGAAAAACTTATAGCTCGAGAAATTGCATATCAAACCTGTGGAGAGGGAGGTTTAACAAAAGAATTAAAAGATAAAAAGAAGGCTATCTGGCCACAATTTCCTGTTTCCTGTGGAGCATTTTCATTATTTGATGTTGGTCATGCGTTCAAGGAAGTAAATAATATTACATGTTTACAATTGTTTAAATTTCCGAAAAGGTTATTCGACCCTTATGATATTGTGAAGGATTTCACCACTGTAGTCAAAGTAAGAGTATTTTCTGGAGAAGAAGATATTTTTGATGATATGTTTCAAGAAAAAGGTTCATTTAAAGAAATTTTGCATTTAGCTCAAGCACGGTTCTCCCCAAAAGAATTTCAAGAGTTTAAAATATACAGAGAAAGAAGATTGACTACTATTCTTTTGGATAATTTGCGCTTGGAACCCTCAAGGGAACCAACTCCTAGTGTCAGTCTTAGTGGCAGCTCAGATTCATAGAGGTCTAAGTCAAATTCTGACAAAGAAATTTCTGAACATTCTAAAAAATATGATCAAGATAAAAGTGAAGGCTCAGTGAAGAATACAGCTCAATCAAAAGAGCTTTAACAACAACAGACTTCAACTACTCCACAGTTGAATCTTCCACCTCTTAATGTACAACAACCATATATAAGCACTCAGTTAGATAAAGAATGGGAAACATTTAATGATTTGATTAATGTTGAAGGACAGAACATACAAACTCCTGTATAGACAGCAAAAGGTTTGGCTATAGAAATAAGTGGCAATGTCACAGAAAAAGAACATATACCCATTACTCCCTCTGTCGAGCTTGTACTTAAAATAGAGGAAATTCCTCCTCTGGATATATTCTATAGCCCGCAACATAAAGCAGTAGTAAGGAAGCAAAGAAAGAAGAGAAAATTAGAAAGTGCGCTCTCTACTGATGCAAAACAATTGGATGTTTTATGGAAAGATCCTACAACAGATCCCACTGAAAATCTTACTAAATTATCTTAGATAACACGAGCTTATGCGTCCGCGACTATTGACAAAGCATCTGAGGTAAGGATGTTATTAAATGAAAAAGAGGATCAAATACAAGTTCTGCAACAACAATTGCAACAAGCACATGCCAACAGTGAAGCACAGGTAAAATTTGAAAAGTTAGAGCAAGAGTTTCAGCAAATGAAGATCAGGTATCAGAAAATCTTGGCCGAAAAAGAAAAACAAATACAGATTATGCAAGGAACACATAAAGATGGCCCCAAGCTTACAGAATTTATCTCAGAGTCTATTTCTTTGAATAATCAACTGTTGCAACAACAAGATATATTATGCCAAAAGATTTCACAGTGGAACTCTTTTTGTCAAGAAAGTGATAAAATCACTAATCATGTCATAGAATTACGACATGATTATGATTTAACTAATGAAAGAGTTACTAATTATTTGGCATGGCAAAAGACAGAGGAAGGAAAAAGAGTAGGAGCACCAATCATCAATGACAGTCATAAAGAAATGCTCTTCAATAATTGGGATGCACAGATCAGAGAGGCAGAAAAAGCAGCAGAGGAAGCAACTACAGCGGCAAGAAACATTACTGATTGTGTAAATGAAAATTTGCACAAAGTTAATTTGATTTCAGAAACTATTCCAGGATACCTACCACAAACATAGAAATTGCAAACAGAATGGAAACAGAAAGCTGAAGAAAAGAAAAAATCAATTCAAGGATTGACAAAGTTAAATTGGGATTCTTACTGGACATGGCTGGTAAAACCACACAGTCAATGCAGTGCTCTTAATTGCATCATTAATTCTGCTGAGAAGATCATGCCAACACTTGCCAATTCCATTTTTTCGGGACAATTAAAATCTGAAGTCGGCCAGCCTCCTCTTCTCAAATCAATGATGGATGCTTGCAAATTCAAAGATAAGATTCATAAGTAGTTAGTTGTTAATTTTAGTTTTAGATTTAGTGTTAGTTTTACTTATTTTTTGCCTAGAAAAAGGACGGTCATTTAAACTGAATCCTAAATTTTTGTAATAAACTATAATTATATTTAGTTAGTAGTATTTAAACCCTTCTCATGCATTTAGAGAAGGGTCCCGAAATTTGTCAAAAACTTGTCCTCAGAACATGCACTTCTGCACCCTCAGAGGAGGTTTTGATGAATGAATGGAACGAAATTTATTGATATCTGTGTCTAATATCTGTTACTGATGTTGCACTTCTGTACTCTTAGTAGATGTTGGATTAAGAAGAGATAAGTCATTATTGCTTCTAGCTCATGAGTAGAACCATTTATAAATGGTATTTTTATCTCTTAACCGTTTCTGCTTCTGTGTTAAAGTGATATTTATTTTCAGTTATTTATATATTGATGCTTGAATGCTTAAGTTATCATTCGGCACTTTTGTACGGTGATAGCTATCTATTTATGCTTAATGTATGAATAGCTTATTATGCAATATGTTTTTCACAACTGTTTCATCTAGCTTTTTGTATGACATGGTTTATTTTTATTGAATTATTTTCTTATAACAATTGAATGATCTTTATTATCAGTTGTTATTTGAAATCATTTTAGATCACATAAACAGAAAGATTATATCCTGGGTTTAGTTTAGAATTAGATATTTCTGTTTAAATTAGAATACAATTTGCATATGATTAGATTAGAAATAGAATAAAATCATTTCACTTAGGAACCTTTTTAGAAAGGAAATATCTATTCTCAACACACACGCACATATTGGGAAACTGGTCCCATTATCCCCAATCGAACCCACTACACCAAACGGAAAAGGAGCTACTAACCAAGGTCTGAACCGGGTGGGTATCCCCCTTGTTGTAGAGCCAATTTTCGGGGCTTCAACAAGTGTGTATTTATATGTGAATAATAATAAAAAAAATCTAGTGCTCTAGGTACATTTATCATCCTTTTTTAGAGGCGGATTCACAAGTTCTTTATTAGGTCTGAAAGTTTCCACGTGTAGTGATTATTGTGAACATAGAGAAAATATGCAAAGAGTGAGTCTTTGTGTCTAGAGCGTTTAATATAGGATAAAAATTGTGGCATACAACGAAGGATGATCCTCATGGATGAGTGGAAGAATATAGGAGATCAACCAGAATCATGAAGGTTCTGAATTTTATTTTCCACACAAATGAGAAATCAGTAGATGTTGGCCAAGTCTTGTGTTTGAAAAAAAAAACTTTTGAAGGTTGATTTCGTTTTGTATGGAGGGAATTGTGGACAATACCACTGGGCGGACATTCTCCAACCAAGATCATTATTCTCTTATATATATCCTCTTAATGAGCTATTGTTAGCAATCACCAATCTTGTGTAAGCATATACAAGGTATAAAAATAGAAGCCCTGACCCTCTAGTACAAAGAAACACATACGAACAACCTCACTTTCCACTTAAAATCTTCGACTTCTGCAAGGTATACTTTAAACAATTGACTTTGAAAGCCCCATAATCTCTTAATCAAAATCCTACCACCGAGGGTAACATGAACTAAAGATTTTTCTCGAAGTTAAGCTACTGCTAATCACCATAATATTTTGTGTTGCAGCCCGAACCAAAAAGGTGGATTTGAGGCCAAAACCTCGATTATTTTGTACCAAATACAGTAAAGAACCAGAAGGAAAAATTTAGTGTGTATCGATGTTTTTTATTCATTCACTCATCTATTTGGGAACCCTAAACTGCCATCGAAACACCCGATGTACAAAATAGGGTACCATACCTCTGATTTCAGTCTCTATGCACCATTTTACGACAGAAAAACCAACACCCACCAAATGAAATGCACATAATTTGATTATGGACCAATCAGGCAAAAACGAGGAAGATGAATTTTACTTTCCACGCAAATGAGAAATCAATAGATGTTGGCCAAGCCTTTCGTTTGAAAAAATAAAGTTTTGAAGGTTGATTTCATTTTGTTTGGAAAGAAATTGTGGATAATACCACTAGGCGGACATTATCCAACATGCATAATTCTTATCTTATGCCTATCCTCTTAATTGAACTATTTTTATCCTACAATACCTCAAGGCCTACCATTGTCTCCCTATCTACATACTCTTTGAGCTATGGTAAAAATTCACGTTCATGGTTCAATTCTCTGTTTAAAATTATGTTCCCAACAATATACAGTTCAACATTTACAGTCCATCTTTCACAACTCAAACAAAAATTGAATGCAGAGAAAGTTTTGAACTCAAAAATGAAATTTTGATTCAACAGAGTGAAGGGAAGGGTTTCTACTGCATAATAAGAACAAAATTGAAGGCTTACACTGGCCTATCTTCACTGGTTTGCGGCACCGTGAACGAAATTTTGATTTGGAACATCACAGTCGCAATGCACACTTTTGTATGATATCGATGTCAAAGAGGGTTACCAATGATTTAAACTGAGAAGCACAAAAAGACAAGCTGCAAGCAACAACTGAAACTGAGAAATACTGCCCTAACAGGGCAACATATGTGATCATCGTACCCATGGATTTAAGAAGTTGTTGGTCATGAGCAGTAAATGGATTTAGTCATCGATTCAATCGTGCATCGTAAATTGTTCGAAGTTGGGATACTCTTTGAGCCACTCTCTCGACATGGTGCCGTGGAAAACAACAAGTGTGAATTGGTGAACAATTGCTCGAAGGGTGAACACAAACACCTCTACACAAATGTCACTTGGAAAGGAGAAAGGTCGACAACAATAGAAAGAGCTTTGGTTCCCCCCAAAAAAAAAAAAATCTATCAACCTAATAAAAATTTAGATATAAATTATTCATATCCATTTATTATATAAATTTAGATATAATTTATCATATCATCTCATCATATAAACTAAATAAAAAGCCATAGTCTAACTAGACTGCTTTTTGGCCCTGAAAATTATGGAAATTTTGGTAATATTTTAAGAAAATCTGGTAGATATTTTCGTAAATCCATGTTATAACTATCAAACTTTAATATTTTGGGTGCTCTAAAAGTTTTTGATGGTGCTGAATCTATTTCCACCATCAAAATCATGATTCAAACATTGTTATGGTAAGATTTCTTAAATTCTTTTTACCCGGATTCTGGCCAATTTTAATTGTTCGGACAATTCCCCCATCTAATTAGACAACTCCAAATAAAAATATGGCATCCAAAATTTTCTTCTTGCACATTAAAAAAAGAAAAAAAAACTGTCCATAGTCCCTATTGTCTAGCTGTAAGATCCTCAATCCCTGGGCAACAAAATCCGCAAGACATATACAAAACAGTTTGGTCCAGTTGGACGGCACTTCCTGTTACCAGGTGAACAAATGTACGTTTATAAACATGCCATTATGAACTCTCTGCAAACTTGTGAAACATTCGTCTTCTTATCGACTCCCACTATGCATGCCATCTCTTTCTCCACGATATAACTACTACTCTCCACATTATGAGTACCACTCGCCGAAAAAGTCGTGTGTTCCACGTTGACTCTTACATGGATTTCGCTATAAACACTGTACTCGTTAAACAAACAAGACTCGTCAGTCCACATAAATACATGTACGCCTCTTCCACCTCTGCTTCCAGTGATGATTGAGTACTTCAGAGCTGATTCACGATGCAGAGCTACTTTACCACGAGTAACCGGTGTAAATGTGACATGCAGGCCTCCCGAATTGACATAGTGGGAGCTCAAGCAGAACAATATTGCACCATGTGAACACAAATTCACTGATTCAGAAACAGGAAGCAATGAGGAAATATCATGCATACGAAGATTAAACTTTTCAACAAACCGCAGCATATATCCTTCACCGAACATCTGCACAAATTCCATAAATTATTTTCAGTAGATTGAGAGCAGCGATTATTAGTTCAATTCTAATAACTTTCCTGGTTTCAGCAAAATTAAACACCCACCTTGTCATTATCAGCTTTTTCACTAAATATGGCACTTGATAGCACTTGGTGGGTGGGCGACCCCTGCACATATTTCCCAAATACGATTCGTATCTTTTAACGACTCAAGTGTGATGCATTGGTTTTAAAAATTCAAATTGTGATATACCTACAGACTACGGTAAATAAATACTAGTATTACACGCCCACCAATGTGCCGGCACAGATCACGCGCAAGAATAGTTGCCAGTTTCTTAATTAGCACAAATGATATCAGCTGTTTTCGCATGAATAAATTTTGTATGTAATGAAGAACATACACTCACAAAAATTTCGCCAATATCTTCCCAGAAAGTCGTATTGTCCGTTGAAATCTGGACACAATTCAATCGTCCCCTCTAATTCAATCCTTGTATCCTCTGCAGCTCCCAACATTCCTCCGCTTCAATCTCTTCCAACGATTCAAGTCCTTCGGTATTCAGTGTTTGCAGGTTAAAACACATATTTATGTTTAGGAACTTAAGATTTACTAGATTTGAAAGACTTGTTAATGTCTTCAGTCTACAGAAGTTTTGCAGGTTTAAGCTTACTAGTGTTGATGGCAAGGGATTGACGCGCATTAGAAAAATATTTCCTGAAATATCAATAGTTTCGAGCCTGTGGGTAACACAATCAAGAAAGGATATCTGGGATAAGAATGTGTTAATCAAAATGAGATCTCTTAAAAAACGCATGCCAACTCTGAAATGTATGTTTTGAGCATCCAAGTTCCCCTGATCCTGAAAACTAAAGTTATTTATGGGACCACCATCTATAGCTAAAATTTTGATATTTGGGGCTGCAATTGCTTCTGGTGAGATTTGCTGTAGACCGGAGCACTTAATCAGAAACAGCTCTGTTAAGCCCTTCAAATTGGCTACAGTGAGTGGTATTTCTTTTAATGCTGGGCTCCCTATTGTTATTTGTTCTAACTTGTCAAGTATTCCCAAGTTGTCAGGTAATCGTAATAAACCAGTGTCTAGTAAATTAAGATATCTTAAATGCCTTTGATACGGAATTCTCTCTGGCAAGCATACCAATTTAGCACAACCTTTGAAGTCAACATACTCAAGTGTGGAGATTTCTCCCAAAATATGGAATGGGATTGATAGCTTGGAGCAGTATTGCAATGCTAAATATTGAAGTTGCAATAAGTTGGGAAAGGTTTTATGCAATTCAGTCAATTGAGAGCAGCCAGAAAGATCTAAATGTCTTAGGTTTGGAAGTGGCGAAAATCGATTGGAAGTGATCGCAGGAATCCAAGATTTTTCAGCACTAGCTTTGTCAAATTAATCACGCCATTAAGCATGTCATCTAGAAAGCCATGAAAAGAAGATTCAGTGGTCCAAGACTAGGGAATTAAAGAACTCTGCCCTGAAGATTCAGGGGTCCCAGACTCGGGAAATAAAGAACTCTGCCCTACAGATTATGTTCGCTTCACCTTATTAGAGCTATTTGGCTACCGTCCCATCAAATTAGTATATGGTGGCCGGGAATGAGGATCCAACACATTTAAGTTCCTATGCTGCACAGTGCAGTGCAAACCACATATAATTTATTAATTTCATTTAAGGTGTAACAAAGTGAACGGAAATATACTCACCAAGATGTGTGTACCTCGTCTATACCGTAACCCTGAATTTCCAGAACTCTTAATTTTATCATCGAGGGCAAAGAGCGTAAGGATGAGTGCCAGAACAAGTGAAGCCATACCAACTCTACCACCATATTTAGCTCGCAGAAATCTGCCAGCATAACTTCAAAACCTCCATGTTCGGCTACAAAAAGACGCACACCTTCCGCCCTATTTTTCGTTAGAGGGATCATGTGATACTCACCTTTCCAGGACCGGATTCCCCTGATCTGTAAGTTTCCTGTGGTCTGACAACGATATTCAAGACACAGGAAAATGTAACTGTTATTTGTTTTTTTAATACATAATTAAAATAAATTTTTATATATAATTATAGATATTTAAAAGGTATCTGTTTTTATAAAAACTTAAATAATTAAAAGAAAAGTTAACTATTTAAAAAATAATTATTATTATTATAATCAAAATCAGCAAATATACCATCAAATAAATTTTTCATAATAAAAACATGACGAAAGAGGCATACCTGCCTTTGCAAGATATCCAGATCATATGAGGAGATAAGGCGTAGTGGGTTAAGCGTTGGAGACCTGAGAAACTCTTGTCGGGCAATATGTTTTGCCAATTCCCTTACTTGATCGTGCATCGTAATCGTTGGACGGATATAATTGTATCCAATCTTCTGAAAAAACAGTTATTGTAAATATAATTATTAGAATGCCAGCGCGGATCATTTTCTTCCGCACTACAAGTATCGGTGATCATTGGTGTGACTGCGCAAAAGAAACTTAATTCTTACCGGATATTTCCCTGTGCTGACATTATCATCCGTCACCCACATGTCTTCAGTCAACTGCACATCATAGACAAATTTCACAAGGCAGTTTTGGGGCATTTCTTTAGTGTGATAGAGATTAATGAACACAGGTATCACTGCGCAGAAAAGACGTAATTCTCACCCGTAATTCAAGCCGCGACGACAAGTCATCTTCCAACTGCACATCATACTCAAAGTTGACAACGCATTTTTGACGGAGACTTTCAAGATGGTCCCCAGTTCTGTTGTTCTCATGTAATCCCTCCAAGACTCGAATAGCTAATCCCTTCTCTTCTCCAACCAAAAAACATCTGAAATCCAAAAATACCTCCTTCTCTTCAGCATCCAAAGCCTCGTAACTCACTTTGAACGACTCTGTTATATGGATTGGCAGTGTTGTAGACAACTTTTCCAACTATCGCTCCCAGTTCTCTTTCTCACACCGACCAGATAAGTTGTTGGAGTATTTAAAATTCCAAAATAAGCTCCACTCTTCAAACACAGAGAAATTTTAAAAAATTCCTTTGACAGGAGATAGAGTTTCACGCTGTAAAACAACTTCTATTACTTCAAAAAAAACTGTTACAAATCTTCCTCTTAACAGAGGGATAACATAAAGAAGAGTGACTGCTACAGACGCAGTGCACAGAAAAACTTTTACTGTGGAAAAAAAACACTCTTTGTCTCTTTAAAAAAACTGTTGTGTATTTTCACTCCGCGCTGCTGTGCGAAACAAAACAAAAATGACAATTCAATCTACAGGCTTGCGGGCCTTTTCATTTTATATGCCGCGCATATTAAACATTACATATAAATCATATATAAAAACTTTAAGAAAAGTTAAGAACTATTAAAACAAAAACAAATATAATGCGGGCTATTAGGTAGGGACCACATCGCAATCAGCCATCGTAGTCCGCGATCGGCGGTGACAAACAAAACTTTGCGATTTAACAACATGCGATGTTGCGATTGTGATTGGATCGCATCGCAACATCCGATGGAACACTTGCGATCCACACAATCTTCCGATTACGATTACACGACAGACGCGATGGCCCAATATTAAATCCGCCATATAAATGGCGCCGGGTCTGCGCTTTAAACAAATGCGCGACCAAACAACAAACCTCCGATCTTCCGATTGCGATCAATGATTCGGATGCGATTGGCGCATAAAATTGTGATATATAACCGGATCGGGTCCGCCCTTCAATCATGACTCATAACAAAAGACCGTTGATTCATCCCTGCGATTGGAAATTTGCGATTCATATCATATAACGTCGCGTGGTCAAGTGGACCCACGGGCCTCGGTTGCTGTGGAGAGCAATTCATAATATAACCTTTGGTTGCATTGTGTACAACCGTTCCGCTTGCGGAACTCTGCCACATCCACAAGACATTTGGTTCATGTTTCATATACATTGCGATTGAATCGCATAGCATCGCAAACTCCTCATCAACAAGACACTACTTCAAAAAAGAAAACTTGCGATTGCGATCTGCAATTAAGTGATGGGGACCACTTGTCCGTCAAATAAAAAAATAAAAGGGCTTCCACCTGTTTCTCTTCAATTTTCATTCATTTCTGGTTGTTGAGGGCTTTAAAGCCCGAAACGATTGTTTTTAATTTGTTCTGCTCCTCCGTAGTTCTGATCTACGGGAAATCTTCATTCCTCTGCAAAATGGCTCTGCCCATCACCAATTCAATTTCCTCTGTTATACTTGGCTGCGGCCCATCAAAAGTTAATTCTTCTCCTTACAGTTTCTCCATGCTTCTCCAATTTACAGTGTTGTACACTCCACGCTCTGCTTCTGCTGCTTTGTACTCTTTTCTTCTTCACTGCCCAAGGTTGGAAGATGACTTTAATATTTTCAACACTCCCCCTTAAAGTCAACTGCTGGGTTATCAATAATACCCAAACATTTCCTTAAAAATTCAAATGTGTTCTGTCCCAATGGTTTAGTTAAAATATCTGCATATTGCTCCTCTGTTTTACAATGCTGTAAAACAATTTCTCCATTGTTCACTAATTCTCTGATATAATGAAATTTTGTGTCTATGTGCTTTGTTCTCTTATGAAATACTGAGTTCTTTGACAATGCAATAGCTGAGCTATTGTCACAATAAATCACTGTCCCTTTTACCTGTTCTTGACATAGACTTCTCAACATTCTTCTCATCCAAACTACTTGACACACTGCTGTTGTAGCTGCCACATACTCTGCTTCTGCTGTAGATAATGCTACAATCGGCTGTTTCTTAGAAGCCCATGAAATGGCTCCTGAACCCATATGAAAAACATAACCAGAAGTGCTCTTCCGATCATCTACACTTCCAGCCTAATCACTGTTAGTGTATCCAACTAATTCTAAATTTTCTAAAGCTGTATACAAAATACCAAATCTTTTTGTTCCTTTCACATACCTCAGAATTCTCTTTGCTGCTTGCCAATGTGCTTATTTTGGTTTCTCTATAAATCTGGAAATTAAACTAACAGCATGCATAATATCCGACCTAGTTGCAGTCAAATACATGAGGCTGCCAACTATGCTTTTATACAAGCCTAGATCATAATCCTTGCTGCTATCATCTTTACTCAACTTCAATCCCATTACTGTGGGAGTAATTGCAGCTTTGCACTCCTGCATATTAAATCTTTCTAGAACTTGATTCACATACTTTGCTTGAGATATAAAAATCCATTTCTCACCTTGCTCCACTTATATTCGCAAGAAGTATCTTAATAAACCCATATCAGTCATTTCAAATTCATCTTTCATGACTGTTTTAAAATTCTCAACAAGGTAATCTTCATTACCTGTAAATATTAGATCATCAACATATAAAACAACAATCAACAACTTACCATCTTTTTCTTTGATGTAGACGGTGGGTTCTCCCTCACACTTTTCAAATCCATTCTCCATTAGATAGGAGTTTATTCTACTGTACCACGCTCTTGGTGCTTGTTTCAGCCCATAAAGAGCTTTCTTCAGTTTACAGACCTTATGCTCTTGGCCTTTCTTCTCATATCCGAGAGGCTGTTCCACATATACCTCTTCCATTAAAAATCCATTTAAAAATGTAGATTTTACATCCATCTGATATACTTTCCATTTGTTTTGTGCTGCTATGGAAAGCACTGCTCTTACTGTCTCCATTCTTGCAACTGGTGCAAAATTTTCTTCATAATCAATCCCATGCTTCTGCTTATATCCTTTGACAACAAGTCTGGCCTTGTGTCTTTCTATTTTTCCTTCAGCATTGATTTTGGTCTTATAGACCCATTTAACTCCAATGACTTCTTTACCTTCTGGGAGATCAACCAATTCCCATGTTTTGTTCTTCTCTATGGCATTAATTTCATCATCCATAGCTTCTATCCATTTTCTATCTTTAATAGCATCTTCAAAATGAATAGGATCATCAACTTGACAATACAAAGCAAATAAGGAATTCATACCTTTGTTTGCCGCTCTCTGCTCATAGATCTCATTAATATTTCTGAACTTTGTTCCACTTTCACTTGGTGTATTCGTGTTTGATGAAGCACTCGATCCTACTCCATGTGGTGTGCTCGGTGAACCACTGTCGCTTCTTCTCAAGGGTGTTATCACTATCGCTTGAGGCATCCCTTGCTATCCTTGTGATGGTGGAGGTTGTGCTACGGATGGGTTATTAATCTCAACCATATCTCCTTCTTCTTCATCATGAGATAAACAGTTTTTGACATTGACTGTCTTCTCAATACTTCCATCCCAAGCTTCTTCTTCGATAAATTGCACATCTCTGCTACTTAAAAACTTCTTTGTGGATGGGTTATACAATCTGTATCCTTTGGAATCTTCAAAATATCCAAGGAAAATTCACTTCTCCCCCTTACTATCCAACTTCTTTCTCAATTTGTCTGGAATGTGTCCATATGCAACACACCCAAAAACTCTCATGTGGGTGATTCCCTGTTTTCTGCCACTCCACGCTTCTTCTGGAACCTTGTTCATTACAACTTTTGTGGGGCATCTATTCAAAATATATACAGCATAGTTTGCTGCTTCTGCCCAATACTCATTCGGCAAATGCTTTGCCTTCAGCATGCTTCTCACCATCTCCATTATGGTTCGATTCTTCCGTTCAGCGACTCTATTCTGTTGCGGCGTGTACCTGGTGGTAAATTGCTTGTGTATGTCGTTCTCTCTGCAAAAACGCAGAAACTCCTTTGATATGTATTCTCCTCCTCTGTCGGTTCTGAGGAATTTAATGTGCAGTCCGCTCTGTTTTTCTACGAGAGCTTTAAAATGGTGAAATTTTTGAAAAACTTCTCTTATATTTTAAGAAATAAACCCACACTTTTCTTGTGAAATCATCTATGAAGGTCAACATGTAATTGCTTCCCGAAACAGATGCTGTTTGCATCGACCCACATAAATCTGAGTGGATTATCTCCAAAGGTGCTTTCGCCCTTATGCTTTTCCCTGAAGGAAAATTTTCTCTGTGTTGCTTTCCCAAGATGCAGCCTTCACATAAGCTGTCAGGCTTCTCAATCAATGGCAAACCTCTTACCATTCCTTTTCTGTGCAGCAAATTTAATCCTCCGAAATTGAGATGTCCAAATCTCAGATGCCATAACCAATTTTCATCCTTTGCTTCCTTCTGAAAGGCTTCTTGTGTTACAGCTGCAATGCTGTTTCCTTTTCCCTTCAAGTCAGTGTTGAGCTTGAGAGGAAACATTCTATTACTGGTCATTTGTATTTCAGCAATGATTTTCTTGCTTGGAGGTATATCTTTATTGTGCACACATCATCTTTAAAAACTACATTGTAACCTTTGTCTATGAGCTACCCAACGCTCAAAAGATTACACTTCAAACCTGGAACATAATACACATCTTGAACAAATTTTTGCTCACCATTTCTTGCTCGAATTGTAACTTTGCCTTTCCCTTTGACAGAGATCTTAGTATCAATCCCTGTGGTTACTTTAGATTTAACATCTTCATCTAGATTGGAAAACATTGCTATGTTCCCAGTCATGTGATTACTACATCCTGAATCTAAGAACCAAACATCATCTCCTTTATCTTGTGCTACATTAAATGTTAACAGCACATTACTTGGGTTCTTTTCTTCTTTTGCTACATTAGCATTCTGCCTATTTTTCATGTCATTTTGCTTCTTTCTACATTCATTGGCATAGTGCCCATATTTCTTGCAATAATGACACTGGACATTGGATTTGTCATACCTTTGTCCATGAGCATGTTGGTGTTGATGTCCACCTTGCTGGCTGTTGCATTGGCCATGGCTCTGATTTTGACTGTTGCTCCTTCCATGTGAATGTGAAGAGATGATCCTTCCACCTCTGTTCTGGCTTCTACCTCTTCCTCTTCCTTTGCCTTGACCTCTTCCTCTTCCTGAAGGCATCTGGGTCTTGAAGGCATGCTCAAGAGATGAATGTTCATCTCTGCTCAATCTCTATTCATGAGTTATCAGTGAGGCATGAAGTTCATCTACCGTGAACTTTGAGAGATCCTTGGTCTCTTCTATGGTGGTGACAATAACATCAAACTTTGAGGGTAAGCTTTTCAAAAGTTTCTCCACAATTCTCCTTTCTTCAAGAGTTTCTCCATGGGATCTTATCTCATTTACAATCCCAATCACATGTGTAAAAATGTGTCTACACTGTCTGACTCTTTCATGCAAAGAGTTTCAAAATCTCTTCTCAGCAACTGAATTTTTTCTATTTTAACTTTCTCCATACCTTGATAGGCTACTTTCAGAGTTTCCCATGCCTCCTTGGATTTCTTAGCTGCTACTATCCTTGGAAACACACTCTCATTAACAGCTTGAAACAAATAGAAAAGGTATTTGGAGTCCTTCTTTCTATTACTCTTCAATATATCCTTCTCTGCTTGAGTTAAGGCATTAAAGGCCTACTCATCAGCTGGTTCAACAAAACCATCTTCTACAAGTTCCCATAAGTCTTGTGAGACAAACAGGGCTCTCATGGTAATGGCCTAATAATCATAATTCTTTCCATTAAATTGTGGAAGCTGAACATTTCCAATGTTCACTCCAGTGCTTGGTCTAGCCATTGCTTTTAAACTGAACACTGAACTTAAACAAACTGTCTTTCCTTTTTCTGAAAGAACAAACCTCCTTTTAAAAAAAAACAGAAATAACAACTCTGTTATCTTTGAGAAATACCTGAACTTTGACCTCTGTTGGGCTTTCACACTGTTGGAGAAAACACTGCAACAAGTCTCCTTCTTCTTTAGCTTCTTTGAGAACTTCAAAGAGCCTAAACTAGCTCTAATACCATGTTGGAGTATTTAAAATTCCAAAATAAGCTCCACTCTTCAAACACAGAGAAATTTTAAAAAATTCTTTTGACAGGAGATAGAGTTTCACACTGTAAAACAAATTCTATTACTTCAAAAAAAACTGTTAAAAATCTTCCTCTTAACAGAGGTATAACATAAAGAAGAGTGACTACTACAGACGTAGTGCACAGAATAACTTTCACTGTGGAAAAAAAACACTCTCTGTCTCTTAAAAAAAACTGTTGTGTATTTTCACTCCGCGCTGCTATGCGAAACAAAACAAAAATGACAATTCAATCTACAGGCTTGCGGGCCTTTTCATTTTATATGCCGTGCATATTAAACATTACATATAAACCATATATAAAAAATTTAAGCAAGGTTAAGAACTATTAAAACAAAAACAAATATAATGCGGGCTATTAGGTAGGGACCACATCGCAATCGGCCATCGCAGTCGGCGATCGGTGGTGACAAACAAAACTTTGCGATTTAACGACATGTGATGTTGCGATTGCGATTGGATCACATCGCAACATCCGATGGAACACTTGCGATCCACACAATCTTCTGATTGCGATTACATGACAGACGCGATGGCCCGATATTAAATCTGCCATATAAATGGCGCCGGGTCCGCGCTTTAAACAAACGCGCGACCAAATAGCAAACCTCCGATCTTCCGATTGCAATCAATGATTCGGATGTGATTGGCGCATAAAATTGTGCTATATAACCGGATAGGGTCCGCCCTTCAATCGGGACTCATAACAAAAGACCGCTGATTCATCCCTGCGATTGGAAATTTGCGATTCATATCATTAACGTCGCGTGGTCAAGTGGACCCACGGGCCTCAGCTGCTATGGAGAGCGATTCATATTATAACCTTTGGTTGTATTGTGTACAACCGTTCCGCTTGCGGAACTCTGCCACATCCACAAGACATTTGGTTCATGTTTCATATACATTGCGATTTGCGATTGCGATTGAATCAAATAGCATCGCAAACTCCTCATCAACAAGACACTGCTTCAAAAAAGAAAACTTTCGATTGCGATCTGCGATTAAGTGATGGGGACCACTTATCCGTCAAATCAAAAAATAAAAGGGCTTCCACCTGTTTCTCTTCAATTTTCATTCATTTCTGGTTGTTGAGGGCTTTAAAGCCCGAAACGATTATTTTTAATTTGTTCTGCTCCTTCGTAGTTCTGATCTACGGGAAATCTTCATTCCTCTGCAAAACAGCTCTGCCCATCACCAATTCAATTTCCTCTGCTATACTTGGCTGCGACCCATCAAAAGTTAATTCTTCTCCTTACAGTTTCTCCATGCTTCTTCAATTTACAGTGTTGTACACTCCATGCTCTGCTTCTGCTGCTTTGTACTATTTTCTTCTTCACTGCCCAAGGCTGGCAGGTGACTTTAATATTTTCAACATAAGTGTCCTCCCAAAACTTTCAAGGACAAAGGCAATCCCCACAACTTTTCAAGAACTTCTCAATCAAATCGTCGAGCTCTTCAGATGGTTTACATTGAGAAAAAGCATGCCGGAAGAAGAGCTCTCTGGCATGATTTTGATGCAATGCTTTTACATCATATAGTAAAGCTTTTGTAGAGGAGCGTCTGAGTACATCATTATCACGAGATGTGATCAGTATCAGGCTCCCAGATGGCACGACATCCACATCCAGTAGACTCTCTATGTGATCTAGATTATCAACATCATCCAGAACAACAAAAACTGGGGGGATACGTGGTAAGTTGTGTCGTAAAATACGTTTCCATTGAGAGATACTATCAATGTGGTGCGGATTATAGTTACCCAGCAGATCACGAAGAAGTTTCTGCTGCGAAGATCGCAAACCCTTTTCTCTGACTTCACATATACTTGATCTGCTATAATAGGGGCATCTCAAGTTGTAGAGATGTTTGGCCAAAGTTGATTTTCCTGCACCCACCATTCCCGCAATCCCCACAATGATAGTATCGCTTGAATGCCCATGTTGCGGAAGTTCTTTTAAACGGCAGGCCAGAAATATGAGACGCATCGTTCAGGGCTGTCTTTCATTTCTGCAAGACTTCCATGGCCACTCTACGTTTGTGTTGGTTTTTTTTAAAGGCGTATGCATAACGCCCGCTCTCAATGTGACGAAGGTCGAAAGGCTTAACGTCGGAAAAAGGGGAATAATCTTGGTGTTGAGCTCATGATGTGATCTCAAAATCAAACACAATTCATCCAAACACCAATTTGATTCAGCATAACGCCCAGAAAATATGGTAACGTGAACTGAGGCACTCTGGATGGCACCGATGGTTGCAGGGGAGAGAGCATCTCCCGTGTGAATCTCCTTTTCATCGAGGAAAACCCGTAGGCCGTGACATCTAGTGAGGCGATTGTAGATGAGGCTGGCAAGGGTCTTCTTGACATCAGGTCCCCTGTGACTTATGAACACGTGGTATGGTACCGCCACTAGCGCTGTCTCTGGCACTTGCTCCATGGATGAAGGGAACACTACGCATTCGAAAGAGAACATTTATTTTATCAAATTTATATTTTTTTAATATGAATCATTTTTAAAATTAATTTTTATAAATTTATTATAAATATAATTTACAAATATTTAAAATAAATAAATTTAATTTTATAAAATAAAAAATTATATGGTTAATATTATATGTATTAGTGAATGATAAGGTGTCTTTTTATATTATGGTGAGCAATATTGTTGTGAAAGAAATAACTTTTGCATATAAATTCAAATTGCTACAATTTATTTACTATTCAAAAGCTTCTAAATGTAAAAACCATGTGAAAGAAATAATTTTTTTAAATGAATTTAGATTGATACAATTCTTGCACTATTGGAAATGCTTCTAAATTTAGAATACAGACAAAACATTTGTGTAAGTGAGTTTAAAAAAAAAAAACATTTAATACCTCAAAATGATATTCTCCAAAATAGGATTTACTAATAAAATAACCTTCCGAGTTGATTCTTCCTATTTCTTCTACTTTGAAAGCATTTAGATAGAGACAAATAATATAATGATCTAATCCAAATTAGGGATTTATGAATAAATGCATGTTATGATTAGATATCTTCTAATTGTCTTGTGAGAAAAATCCCGACATGATAATCATTTGATGAGCCCACAAAGATGCTTCAATGATAAATTTCATGGGAGTTGATAGCATTGATGAATCTCAAAATAAGTACCATAATATTGAGAGATGTGATATAAAGCATTCACTAGTTTTATGACATCTACTCTAAGATTTTGTTATGCATGGGGCCATAAAAGCTTGCTTGAAGCTTAATAACTTTTCATGTCTACATGACAAAAGTTAGTTATAAACTTTTGAGCTGTGTTCCAACTTTTGAAACAAATAGTAATTATGATTGTGTATTGTATTGATTGTATTGAATTGTACTCCACATAATTGTGTCTATGATTAAAGAGCATATAAAATCAGAGGAGTATGTTGACTTTCTATTACATCCTTCAAATAAAAAAACATGTAATAGGTTAAAAAGCATGTAACAGGAGAAATTATTTGTAGTTCAGAATTAGCATACCTACAGGTTTCTCCATGTGGCATGCATTTTGAACACTAATACTATTATATATAAATGTTCATTGTGTGATGAATTAATTGTATACTTATAATATTTTAATATTTAGTAAATAAATATTTACATAAATATATGCATTCAATAATTAAAACATTTATAAATATATTTATATAAGTTCATGTACATAGGTTTATGTGGAAATATCATTATTTTTGTAAATTTACTTATGTGATTTATAATTAGATGACAGCGATAATTGTGAGTAATATAATGATGGGATTTAGGATTTTAGAGTGGGTAAGTTATATATCAATTCTCAATTGCAAAGAGAGGATAGAAAGATACAGGACATTGATATATGAGGTTACATGACATTTCTTAGAGCTAAAATGTTTGTGGATTGATGAATTTGATTAGAGAGAGAATGGAGATATAAGAAAGTAGTAATTGTGCTTTCGATGAATCTTCGTCATAAAATCTAAGGATTATGTTACAACATTCTTGCTTTCCGTAATTGATTGTGAATTCAATCTCCCATGTTAGTTCCCTTTTAAGTCTAACTAAAAATTTTGCATTGCCATTTACATAGTTTAATGGAGTTTCAAATTTTTTAATTTTCATATCTATTTAAACTTCAATTTTTTCAAACATAAATTAAAATTGAATCAAAACTAGGAAACCAATTCACAATTATAAATTTTAATTATATAAATTAATCGAATTTATTAAAAAATATTAAAACAAAAATAATTTCTAATATTTTATTAATAATCTAAAATTTAATATTAAATATTAAATAAATAAATAATTGTATTATATCTAATATAATTAATTATAAAATGAAATATCTAATATAAATAATAGAATAGCTGTAAAATTAAATAGTATTTTCTTTATTTAAATTTTATTCATATAAATGATATATCTTTTTATTCTAACCATTAATATTAAATTTATAGATCAGTATTCAGATATAAGAATTAATTTAATTTAATTAGTAAGTATAATTATTAATTTTATTATCTATATATATATATATATAACTAATTCAATTATTACGTATAATTATTAATTTTATTATATACATATATATAATATAATATGTTAAACCATGTTAAATTTTTATAATAAATATTATTGTAATTGTTTTAATTTATTAAAAGAAACAAACACTAGAACTCGCAGGGTTGAAAATAATATCAGAGAATATTGAATAATATCAGTATTGAAATTGTGCAGAGTTGAAAATAATATCGGAGAATATTGAATAAAAAGTTCTCGGAAATTGTGTGGCATGACTTCGGATGATGATCGGACTCTTTCCACTCTCAACCAACCTTTTGGTCGTCTCCCACATCATTCATCCGTCGAAACTTGGCCGGAGATACTCAACTTCTGAAATGATTGTGTTGTGAAAAACGAGCAGCAAGAGGGCTATTCAATGTAACTCACAGGCACTTTTCCATTCATATAAGCATCGGAACTTTTCCATTCATATAGGCATCGGAAGCTGCCCATTTGGAAAAGGAGGGCTATTCAATGTAACTCACAGGCACTTTTCCATTCATATAAGCATCGGAACTTTTCCATTCATATAGGCATTGGAAGCTGCCCATTTGGAAAAATTGAAGGTTTGAGCCACTAAAGACTAAGAAGTAGTCTGCCATTTTTCCACTAAGTGGTTTGCTGGTCGAGACCAGCGCCATTTGATACAGGGCAATTCCCCTTCTACTCAACTGAGCAGTGGTTGGTTGCTACTTCAGATTATATTCGGAGATAGTGAGGGTGATTATGCTGGCTTTCCTTGATTGTATGCTCAGAGGAATTTTCAGAATGGTTATTTTTCAGAAACAAAAAGAGTCTTTCAGTGAGCACGAGAATTCTGTGTTTCTTTCCTATGAAATTTGCAATATGCATGCAATTGCATTTTCAATTGATATATGATGCACTTTCCATTGGAATAAAACAATATACAAATAGATTTACTCTAAATTCTGCATAAATAAAAAAGACAATGTTTGACAAACTCTTACTAGTCTCGAACAAACCAAAGCAGCATTCTATGACCATATATTTCCTTGCTAAACAGCAAAAGTGGCATTATATTGCATATGTTTTCTTGCTAAACACAAAAGTAGCATACTACTATGTATTTTCTTTGTAAAACAACAACTACAGAGACCAAAATTATAACACATATTTTAGTCCTCTAGAATGTATATATAATCTAGTTTCATCACGCAATATACGATGCATTGGATTAAAACAATAAAAAAGTTATCAAAATAATTAAATTAGAACAAAACAGATCAGGAAGAAGTTTATTTTAAATTCTCTCCAAATAACTGCGGGGAACCGAACCACCAAATGGAAAATAGTCTCAAACAAACCCATGTAGCATTCTATTGCGATATATTTTCTCGAAAGCAATCACAAGTAAAGAAATCAAGATAACCCATTTTTCAGTTAAACACTCAGATCAACGTCATCAGATTCCACACCTTCCAAGGCTAATGGTTAAAGGCTGAATCACGCAGCCATCTATGTCAAAATGAAAATAAATACTAACAAGCCATTCATAAGATTTAAATTTAAAACAGCAAAATGTACGAATCTGCCCTGAAACGAAGCAATTCTGAAGGTTTATCTTAGCACTAACCAAAGTTTAATCGAAGGGTGCTGATGAGCGCCTTAAAATTTGCAAATCCATGCACCGATATTTTCCCTCGTGCTAGCCTGCCTCCATTGCGCAATCCCTGCTGAATAATTGCTCTGAATGAATTTGAATTACCCTTGCCTTGAATACACAATCCTCATTGGCAATGCCAATGTGTGTGTGATGCAACCAATGCATCACTATAGTCACAACAGATAGTCCATATTGCCCTTTCACCTATCTCTCCACTGGGTCTCCACTGGAACTGACATGCACTATAGTTAACTACTGTATTGTTCAGTTGATTAATGAGTTATTATTTTTGAATTAATTCACTCCACTCTCACTAGTGTATCATTCAGTTAGACTAGATACAACTAGCTCAACTGAGTCTAACTGAGTTAAACTTAATAAAATTCCATGAACTACTCTTCCAACTCTGTCATAACTTTTCCACTTTAGTTATAACTGAGTCCCCCATGCATGAACCACCAGTTTCCCTTGGGAATTTGTTGAGTAACCAGCTCCAAAAATAGAAGAAAATAGATATCAATGCCTTAGAAATAAGCCACTTCGAGGGGGCAACCTCCAATACATTACATAAATGAACAATTCTTGGATGATACAATTTACAAAACCTCCTTTCTATATATAGGAGTCCATGGGGCCATAATGTAATCCTAGTGGGCCACAATGTAATCCTAGCCGACCTAACAATAATAATTTAAGGGCACAATAATAACAAAATGGGGGTTAGAAGGGTACAATAATAACAATAAGGGGTTTACGCTAACAATAATAAGGGACTATACTAGTGATATAGGGACCTAGCATGCCCCTCTCCTTCAAAAAAAGTGTTGTCCTCAATGCTTGAGTAGCTCCGGGTGCTTCTGTATAAAATTCTCATCCTCCCATGTAGAATCTTTAGTGGGTAAGTTCTTCCACTTGATGAGATACTCTGAAATTGATCGATTTCGTAGCTGTCGAGTTCTTGTTTCCATGACCGCTTCAGGTTCCAATATGATTTTCCTTCCTCATCAAGTTCTGGCAATATTGTTTGAACTGGAAGATTTTCACCTATAACCTTCTTTAAGCATGAAACATGGAAAACTGGATGTACTCGCGAAGAAGCGAGAAGCTCCAATTTGTATGCCATAGTACCAATATTTTGCAACACCTTGTAAGGACCATAGTACTTTGGTGATAATTTATTATCCTTCTTAGCTTGCTTGAGGGACATTTGTTTGTATGGTTGTAGCAGTAAAAATACCCAATCTCCTACATCAAAACTTCTCTCACTGCGATGTTGATCTGCCTGTTGTTTCATTCGATTTTGTGCCAAATTCAGGTTATCCTTTAAGAGTTGGTGAACTTCTTGCTGATGCTCGATGTGATCTTCCACTGCTTGAACCTTCGAATTTTCCCTTAAAGATGATGTGATGGATGGTGGATGATGTCCATAAAGTGCCATAAATGGGGTCATTTTTGCTGCAGTATGGAAGGAAGTGTTATACCACCATTCAGCAAGAGGTAACCACTTGACCCATTGTGTTTGTTTATCGGATACAAAACAACGAAGATATCCTTCCAAACATTTATTTACGATCTCAGTTTGACCATCAGATTGAGGATGATAAGATGAGCTATGAGCTAATTGAGTACCCAAACAAGAAAATAACTCCGTCCAAAAATTTCCGGTAAAAATGGGATCTCTGTCGCTCACAATAACCCTTGGGCTTCCATGTAGCTTTTGAATTCTATCCATAAATGTAGTAGCAACTGTACTTGCTTTAAATGGATGAGATAATGCACAAAAGTGTGCATACTTGGTAAGTCTATCAACTGCCACCATGATGACACTCTTTCCTTCGGACTTAGGTAAACCTGTGATAAAATCCATTGAAATCTCCTCCCAACGTTGACTTGGAATGGATAAGGGTTGTAGAAGTCCTGGGGTCTTAATTGTTTCCACTTTATTCTGCTGGCAAACCAAACATTCCGCCACAAACTTTCGAATATCAGATTTAAGGCCATCCCAAAAAAATTCTTTCTTCACCATGTGGTAAGTTTTTAAAAATCCTGAGTGTCCTCCTAAAGGAGAAGTGTGCAATTCCAGAAGAATATTTTGTTTTAGTTGGGAATTCCTACAAAGATATAAGCGATCTTTGTACCATAAGGAATCATTTTTCCAACTAAATGTATCAGATGTACTAGGATCTTGCTGCAACTTTTGAATGAGTGTCCATACATCGTTTTCCTTCTTCCATTCATCTCTTGCTTCAGTTATCCAATCTGGTTGGATAATAGAAATGGCACAAAGCAATGCTTCCACCTCTTCATTCTTTCTTGAGAGTGCATCTGCAACAACATTAAGCTTTCCTTTTTGTAGATTATTTCAAAGTCATAACCCAACATCTTTGTGACCCATTTTTGCTGCTCTTCTGATGATAGTCTTTGTTCCAAAAAGTGTTTAAGACTATCATGATAAGTTTTTACCTTGAAGTGTCTTCCCATTAGGTAAGTTCTCCATTTCTTTAGTGCATGCAGTATTGCTAACATTTCCTTCTCATAAATAGGTTACTGTAAATACTTTCCTTTGATTGGACGACTTTCAAAAGCAATGGGTCTTCCTTCCTGCATTAAAACTGCACCAATTCCATTTCCTGAGGCATCACATTCCACAATAAAGGTTTTTGTGAAGTCTGGTGTAGCTAAGACCGGTGCTAGGCACATTGCCTCTTTAAGACGTTCAAAGGCCTTAGTTGCTTCGGGAGTCCATGAAAATGCATCTTTCTTCAATAATGTTGTTAGAGGTGCTGCTATTCTCCCATAATTCTTAACAAACTTGCGATAATACCTTGTTAACTCGAGAAATCCTCGCAACTGCTTTATGGTTGTGGGGACTTTCCATTCCTTAATGGCTTTAATTTTTTTAGGGTCTACCTTAACACCCTCGTGAGATACAATATGACCCGGATATTCCACCTCTTGTACTCCAAAGAAACATTTGGATGTTTTTGCATATAATTGTTTCTCCTGCAATAGTTTGAGCACCCTGTCAACATGTTCAACATGATCCTTCCAAGACCTGCTATAGATTACTATATCATCAAAAAATACTAGCACAAATTTTCTAAGGAAGGGTTGAAAATGGAATTCATCAACCCTTGAAATGTAGAAGGTGCATTGGTAAGGCCAAAAGGCATGACCAAAAATTCATAATGACCCTCATGAGTTCGAAATGTTGTTTTGGAATATCTTCAGTCTTCATTCTAATTTGATGATATCCTGAACGAAGATCCAACTTGGTAAAATAAATTGCTCCATGTAATTCATCCAATAATTCATCAATCACAGGAATGGGAATTTTATCTTTAATGGTGAGCTTATTGAGCTCCCTATAATCCGGACACATTCGCCATGATCCATCCTTCTTGTGTACCAATACTACGGGAGCAGAGAAAGAACTTTGACTAGGTTGAATTATACCTGCCTCTAACATTTCTGCAATCATACGTTCAATTTCGCTCTTTTGGAAGTAAGGATATCTATAAGGCCTGATGTTTGGAGGAACACTTCCTGGAATTAAATGAATAGCATGATCATGATCACGAATAGGTGGGAGTCCTTTGGGAGTTTCAAACACCTTGGAATGATTGTCCAAGACTTGTTGGAGATCTGCAGAAATAGATGATTTTGATGTTGGAACTTCAAGTGAGCATAATTGTGCAATTACGCCTCGCTGTTCTTTCTTTAGAAGCTTTGTCATGACATTAGAGCTTATTATCCTTCCTGGCTTCCCCGCAATACCCCGTAATTCGACTTCCTTTCCTTATGAAAAAAATTTCAAGAAAAGTTCTTGAAAATTAAAAGCTATCGTCCCCAAAGATTGTAACCATTGTACTCCTAGTACAACATCAGCACCTCCCATAGGAATGGAAAGCATTGGACTAGTCAATACATATTCCTCCATGGTTAGCTTGATATTATGGCATTTCCCCGAGCAATTTATAGTTCCTCCATTTGCAACCATCACTTGACATTCTGGTGCTGGGTATAGGAAACAATTTAATTCCTTGGCTACCTTACAATGAATAAAATTATGGGTGCTACCTGAATCAATCAACACTATTACCTTTTTCTTCTTGATGTGTCCTTCTATCTTGAGAGTTTGAGGAGTGGTAATTCCTGCCAGTGCATTACACGATATGGTCGGATTCATTTCTTCCTCTTCTAGGGCAGGTTCCTGGTGTATATCCTCTTCTTGTTCATTTTCTTCTTCCTCTTCACAATCTATGTAAAATAATTTCTTCTCAGCACACTTATGACCTTTAGTGTATTTGCTATCACAACTGTAGCAAAGCCCTTTTGCTCTTTTTTCTTCCAATTGTTGTGGTTTCAACCTTGTAGGTTGTGGAAATCTAGGCGTAGCAACACTTCCTTCTTTATAGAATTGAGTGGTAGGCTTCCTTGTCGCCATAATTTTACATTCAACTTTTCTTGCCAACCTGAATGCCTTCTCCAATGAATCAGGTTCCAAAACACGAACTTCATGTTGGATGTTATCCTTTAAAGTGCCTATGAAGAGATCAATCCAGTGTTCCTCTGGAATATCAGTTACCCTTATATTCAATTTTTTGGAAGTCCTCAATGTGCTGCCCCACTAAACCCTTTTGTTTGAGATTTATCAATTGGCTAAAGAAGGTGTTGCTCTTTGTATCCTCATAATGTGCTATCATTTCCTCAGTAAAAATTGACCAAGTGACAATTTTTTTACGGGAGCAAAGCCATCGATACCATACAAATGTATTTTTTTCTAAATGTAAAGTTGCAATGCGTACCTTTTGTGTGTTTTGCACATTATGGAGATCAAAATATTGCTCCATGTATAGTATCCATGTTACAGGATCCTTTCCATCAAACTTCCTCATATCCATTTTTGGAATATGGTGGTTCTTCCCACCAACATTAGAGTTTATGAAATCACGATTAACATTTATTTTGTTCTCATCATGAGGTTCTTCTAATATCTTTTCACCATTAGGAAACATTTCTTGTATCAAATTTGTCAAACCTTCCATGTCTGCTTTTAGAACATTCTTCATGTTTTCCATTTTCTCATCGATCTTAGCTTCCATGTCATCCATCTTAGATTCCATGCCAGCCTCCATGCCATCTATCTTATATTCCACGCCTTTCTTCAAAACTTCCATGTCATTTTTTGTTGCTCTTTGCGAGAGCGAAATTTGTTGCACTTGCTCTTGTAATTTTGATATGTCATGTTGCCATTCTTCGTCTTCATGAGTCATAGTAGAGCTTTCCAAAGGCTTAATGGGTGTTGAATTCTTTTTACGGGCCATTTTATAATCCAATACTGATATCTATTCTACAATATGCCCTTGCAATCAATTCAACTTGATTCTTCAAACAAGACTTATGCAATTTGGAAAAAAATACACACCTTTTACTTGCTTTTGAGAAGCTCGATATTGAAATTCTATTATCTCTGTGATTGCGGCTCTTCAATATTTGAAATTCAGCACTGAAGTATCCCTCTAGCCACAGGTCTGAATTGATTTGGATTCTCCAAGTCAAAGTTATGTCCAATCTCCCACAATGACCTAATTATGGACTAGTTCAGTATAGCGAACTTGTACAAATTTCCACGTATCACTGTTTCGTCCTTCACCTCTGAAATTGATAGCCAAGAAACTACAGTTTGTGTACTTGTGACCACTTTTTATGGCACTCCAATCCCATGCTCAGAGAGAGAGTTATTGAAATGTTCCCACAATCACCTTTTTGAGATGAAATTCGGGAGCCTGAAAAAGCACTACCTTCCACAGATCATATCTCCAAAAATATTGTGAACCAAGCTCTGAAATATTTTGACGAGTTTCCTTAGGAATTCAGATTCACACCATAAAAATTTCAGATTCTGAACCTCTGTATAAAAAAAATTATAGCACAAATTCCACGATGACCTGTTTAGGAGCCTGAAAAACCTAACTTCCACAGATCACATCTCCGAAAATATTGTGAAAAAAGCTCTAAATTTTTTAGGCAATATTCCTAAGGAATTCGGCTTTGCACCCTAAAAATTTCAGCTTCTGAAACTTCATAGAAAAAAATTTATAACGAAAATTCCACGATGACCTGTTTGGAGCAGCGAAACCCTAGAATCCAAACCTCTGATACAAAATGTTGAGTAACCAGCTCCAAAAATAGAAGAAAAGAGATATCAATGCCTTAGAAATAAGCCACTTTGAGGGGGCAACCTCCAATACATTACATAAATGAACAATTCTTGGATGATACAATTTACAAAACCTCCTTTCTATATATAGGAGTCCATGGGGCCATAATGTAATCCTAGTGAGCCACATGCATATCTAAACACGACTAAACAATCAAATAGGGGCACAATAACCCTTAAAATGGGGGTTACAAGGATACAATAATAATACTTTCAACATCAGGTTTATAATAATATTAGGGATATACTAGTGATAGAATATGAATTATGTAGTTATCAGCCATTTATTTTCAAATCTGTGCACTGAAACAAAGTGCTCCAAGAGAATAAGTTGTTGTTTATTTTCGGATTATTATTAATAGCTAATAATAATCGACACTTCTATTTTTGGATCGACGATCTATAAATAGACTTCACCCAATATTATAAAAATATAATTTCATCTATTTTTCAACTTGATCAACCATCCACAAATAACATCCTGTAACTTCTGAAATATGATCACCATGTCTAAAAATAGACATAGTCTAAAAATAGACTTTAACGCCAAAAATAGCACTTGGACACACTTAGTGAAGGTGACTCTACTTTTCCCTCGGCTCATCATCTTGTTTGAATCTCAACACTCCCCTCTCAACAAGAAAAGTTATCCGCCTGCTGATCCTCTGTAGTGCATTCGAATTTATCTCGGAGTGCCTTCATCAGGATATCTACATCCTGATCCTCCGTAGGACTGTACTGAAGAAACATGATCTTCCACTGCACACAATCTCTGATATGATGATACTAGGTATCAATATGTTTATATCTATCATGAAACACAGGATTAACTGAGAGTTTAATGCAACTCTGATTATCACAATGTATCACTATAGGATCTAAATGTGAACCGAACAACCCGACTAGGATCTTCCTCATCCAGATAGCCTCACATGCAGCTTGAATTGTTGGCATGTATTCTGCTTCCACTGAGCTGATTTACATGGATCTTTGTTTCTTGTTGTACCAAGAAACTGCTGTAGATTTGATACTGAAAATCCCTCCTGATGTGCTCTTTCTGCCTGTTGGGCTTCCTGCCCAATCGGCATCCGTGAAACCATGAAACTTCACCTCATCCGTATGTCTGTACCATAAAACATACTCAGATGTGCCCCTGAGATATCTCAGGACATGCTTGCCTGCCTTCCAAAAGATCTTGGTATGCTTAACCATCTCTTGTGAAATCTGGTTCACCGCATAGCATATGTCTGGTCTTGTATTAACTAAATACATGAGCGAACCCACCAATTGTCGATAAACAGTGGCATCCAATACCTCTGCCGATGTAGCATCCTCTTTCCTCTAATTTCCTGGAAGAGGAGTGTCAATAGGCTTGTATCCTTATATGTGAAACGTATCCAGTATCTCTCGAGCATACTTTCCTTGAGACACAAACAGTTCACCTTCCCGCTGCTATATTTCCAATCCAAGGAAATAATGAAGGAGGCCCAAATCCTTCATCTCAAACTCCTTTGCAAGATATACCTTGTATGAGTGTATAAACTCCTCATCACCCATTAAATCATCAACATAAAGAAAAATGATTAAAATCTTACCCTCCACCACAATTTGGTACAGGTTTGCATCCACCTCACTCTTGGTGAAGCCAAGTCCAGTGAAATAGCTGTCAATCCGAGTGTACCAAGAAAGTGGTGCTTGTTTCAGCCCATATAACGCTCTTTTGAGCTTGCGCACATGCAACTCTCTACTGAAGATATCAAATCCTTTAGGCTGCTCAATGTACACCTCTTCCTCAATGATCCCATTCAGGAATGCAGTCTTCACATCCATCTGATAAATGTGCCAACCCATCTGCATTGAGAGAGCAAGGATGGTCTGTATGGAAGAATATCGTGCGATAGGTGCAAAGGTTTATTCATAGTCAATCCATTCAATCTGTGAGAAGCCCTGGGCAACAAATCTTGCCTTATACTTCTCGACACTCCCATCAACAGCTTGCTTTACCTTGTAGATCCATCTTGATCCTACAACTGGTTTTTCCACTGGCCTTGGAACAATCTCCCAAGCACTGTTTCTGACAATGGAGTCATACTCCTCCATCATGGCATCTACCCTTGTGGGCTCCTGTACTACTTCTTAAAAAAAATATGGCTCTATCACAATACACTTGCTCATAAAAGCCGTGTATCCATTAAATCAGTCAGGTGAATGTCTCTGTCTGTGCTGTGATGTAGGCACTCCTACATTCTGTGCCGCATCAAGCTTCAGTCTCTCAGCTTCTGTGGTTCGCTTTTTGCCTTGTCTGATGTTTGGTTCTGCATGAGTGGAATCCTCCACTCCATGAATCTCCTCCTGTGGTTGATCCACATCTAGAGGCTCATCTTTGGGAACAAGAAGTTCCTCCTCCATATGCAAGTGTAGCTCCCTCTCAAGCGACAACTTCATGGCTTTCACCTCATTGAATTTAAGATTTTGTTGCACCACAGTCATCTGACTGTCTGGAAAATACACATGATAATTATGGGGTGTTTCTATGTACCCCACAAATATCCCAACTTCTACAGTTGGTTCTAGCTTCTTCCTGGCGTCCTTTATCACATGAATATAAACAGATGAGCCAAAAATCTTCAAATGAGAAATATCAGGCTTCTTACCAGTAAAAGCTTCTTCAGGTGTACTCATGCCAAGGACTCTATGAGGACAACGATTTTTCACATAAACCGCAGTGTTGCCTGCTTTTGCCCACAAGTGCATCGGTAGGCCCTGGTAATGCAGCATCGCTTGTGTAGCACCCACGATCGTTCTTTTTTTCCTCTCAGTGACCCCATTTTGCTGTGGGTTATGAGGTGCTATGAGTTCTCTCTAAATTCCTTCTTTGTTACAGAAGTATTTGAATTCTCCTGAGATGTATTCACCACCATTATCGCTCCGTAGAGCTTTCACTTGCTTCCCCAACTCCTTCTCCACCAATGCTTTGAACTCACAGAAATTTGAGAACGTTTCACTCTGCTTCTGCATGAATAAGATCTAGCATCTATGAGAATAGTCATCAACAAATATAACATAATACCTGTGTTTTTCTGTTGAAGCAACTGAGAAAGGTCCACACACGTCTGTGTGAATTCCCTCCAGGATCACCGAAGCACGGTTCTCCTTCTCATGAAAGGTGCTCCTCAAAAACTTACCCATAGTACATCCCTTGCACTGATCTAACTGTGTAAGAGTACCCTTGGGAAGTCCAGTAGAAATCTGCTACAAAATCTTCAAAGTGCCATGGTGAAGATGGCCAAATCTCCTGTGCCATAATTCGCCCTCATCCCGGCTCACCACTTCTTCTGCTTTGCCCACCATTGCAGTGCAGCCATCTACCTCCAGCTTGTAGATATTCTTAATTCGAACCACTATTTTTGTGGTTTGACCCATTTTTTTATGTTGAAGGAAGGATTTTACCTCACTGAAACAACATCATAACCTTTGTCTTCCAGCATTGTGACCGAGACCAAGTTCTTCTTCAGACCTAGAACATGCATAACATCCTTCAACAAGAATGGATTACCAGACTCCTCTCAAAGGTAATGGTCCCAATTCCAGTCGCACTATACCGACCATCATCGCCCATCTCTATATGCATGTGGAGGTCCTTCTCCTCCAAGTCACTGAACAACTCCTTGTCTCCTGTCATATGGAAAGATGCACCACTATCAATATACTACACTTATCCCATTGCGCTTGAAACCAAGCATGCGATCAAAGAGAAATAAATTTAAAATTGTGAGGCTAAGGCCTCTTTAGCTGCAACTTTAGCAGCCTTCTTGTTCTTCTTCTTCTGTGGACAGTTAGTGGCGAAATGCCCATGTTCGCGACAGTGAAAACACTTCACCTTGGACAAATCCTACTTTGCCTTTAGCTTCGAATTTTGAAGGAAATTTCTTCCCTTTCCCTTTCCTTACTTTGGCACCCAAAGTGAAATTCTCTTCATCTTCATTCTTTGATGAGGAGCCATCCTTGGTACCCCGCCTTATCTCCTCCGGCACAAGATCCGACCAAAGTCGCTCCCATCTTGGCAGTTTCTCCCATCCATTGACAGAGTATTTGTAGCTATGCCAACTCTTCGAAAGCCCAAGGAAAGACAAGATCACCAAGTCTTCATCATCAATAGTAACCCCCACACTTCCCAGTTCATCCTTGCAGTGGACAAACTTCATGAGATATTTTGGAATATTGTCACCCTTCTCCATTTTTATTTTTCTGAGCTTGTCTTTAAGCACCAACTTCCTATGGTCGCTTCTGCTTTGGAACAAATATGTCAAAGCCTTCCACATTAAGAATGGAGTGGATTTCCCATGAAGGCTAGACACAATATGGTCCTTCACACCTTCCAACTAAATTCTTCTTGTCTTTGTTGTCTTCTTTTTCCATGCGTCAAGTAATGCAACATCGCTAGATCCCGACTTAGGAACATCGCTATCGATGAACTCCTTCAATCCATTATCCTCCAGCACTACCTCCATCCTATCCTTCCAGGCTATGTAATTCGAGCTCCCATCAAGGGCATACTCCAATCCCAACCCATTGACAGACATTTCAATGTATACTCAACTTCTGCACCAAGAATTTTATGAAGCAAATTCAAATTGTCCACCAGCACAAACTCAACAATTCTTCACAATGGAAATCTTCAAGAATTAACAATGCTCTGATACCATGTAGAAATTAGTATACACTAAGCATTCATACATCCAGATTCCCTTGATCTCAGAATATTTAACTTCTTGCAAAATACAGAATCATTCCACTATTAATCTTTTGCGGAAAATTAATTGCACACACATGTGAATCATAAATAAAAACAATCGCTCATAACACAGTTGTTTGATAGGAAAGTCTGAAGCTGAAAACCCCAACTATCATATATTATGTATCATGGAGATCATATAACAATATCATACAGATCTTATTACATCAAGCTCTCAGTACAATCAATCGTCACACACTAATCAGGAAAAATTTGCAAATCCATGCACCGATCTTTGCCCTCCTGCTAGCCTACCTCCACTGCAAAATCCCTACTGAAGAATAGCTCTGAATGAGTTTGAATTACCCTTGCCTTTACTGTGCAATCCTCATTGGCAACTCCAATGTGTGTGTGATGCAATCAATGCATCATTATAGTCACAACAGATAGTCCATCTTGCCATTTCACCTATCTCTCCACTGGGTCTCCACTGGAACTAACATGCACTATAGTTAACTGTTGTATTTTTTAGTTGATTAATGAGTTATTATTTGTGAATTAATTAACTAATTAATTCACTCCACTCTCACTAGTGTATCATTCAGTTAGACTAGATACAACTAGTTCAACTGAGTCTATCTGAGTTAAACTGAATACAACTCCATGAACTACTCTTCCAACTTTGTCATAACTTTTCCACTTCAGTTCTAATTGAGTCCTCCATGCATGAACCACCAGTTGCCCTTGGGAATTGTGTAATTCCTTCAGCCCAATGATTTTCCAAATCTGTGCACTGAAACTAAGTGCTCCAAGAGAATAAGTTGTTGTTTACTATCAGATTATAATTAAGAGCTAATAATAATCGACACTTATATTTTTAGATCGAAGATCTATAAATAGACATCGCCCAATATTCTAAAAATAGAATTTCATCTATTTTTCCAACTTGATCAACCATCCACAAAAATCATCCTGCAACTTTTGAAATATGGTCACCATGTCTGAAAATAGACATAGTCTAAAAATATACTTGTGCCAAAAATAGCCTGCGGGCCCACTTAGTGAAGGCGACTCTTTTCACTAAGCTCATCATCTTGTTGAATCTCAAAAATTTGTAGTAGAAGATTCTATAGCTGAAGTAGTGGCTTAAGTCACTGGCACTGCAGTTTCCAGTGGGCCCTTTGGTGCTAATTTCTCTCCTAAAGTAGAGGGCACTATTGTAGTTATTACTGGAATAACTGTAGGAATTATAGGAGTCTCATGTTCTTTTACAGTTACTTTTTCTTTGACAAGCTGGTCCATTTGCGTCTCCATCTCTTTGATTTGAGCAGTCAGTTTAAGAATGAGCTTCATCATTTCTTCTTTCTCACTTTGATCTTGAAGGATTTCCTTGGTTTGTGGATGCTCACTTTGAGGAAGCTTGAGTTGTTTCCTCAAAGCTGCTATGTCATCATTATTTTTCTTTATCAATAGTTCTTATACTTGAATGTTTGATGGATCATATCCCACCTATAAAACTAATTCCTCTAAGGCTTTAATCCTTAGATCGTTGGCATATAAAGATGCCTTGTCTATATTCATCTGATCCTGCATATTAATGATGGTGTTCTATAGCTTATTTGCACTCATTGCCTTGGTTGCTACTGTAAAATAAATTATCTCTGAGCTTTGTCTGTGAAATTCAATTTGACCTAGCTCATGGACAGTTTCTGCATCAACCTCAAGGTCCACCTTCTTATAATCTTCTATTGTTTTAGGTGTGGAGGTAGTAGGTTGTATAAATGACATGATCATCTTGCTACTAGAACAATCAAAGGCTAACAATAGCCTATTTTGATTTCCAGGCTTCTGTTTGAGGAATTGAGAATATATCTGTGTTTTGATCTCCTCATTCTTCTGCTTTATCTGCTTGTATTTCTCCTTGATGTCTAAATAATTTTCCTCAGCTATTTTTGAGGAAGAGGTCTCCATATTATGCTTCTTCTTAATCATCTGTGTATCATTCTAATTGGCTGTTGATTCCTTTTCTATTTCCATAAGTTTTTCATTGATTATAGTTGTGGCTATATCATCATTGGTTACTGGAGCATCTGTCTCATCAACATCAATTGTTACTTTCTCCTTGTCAACTTAAATGAGTTTAAGCCTCTTGTTATAGATTAGTTTGAATTTTTTTTCTGTAGTTGTTTCTGCTGTATAGGCTCCTTCCTCTCTAACTCTTTTTTTTGATATCACTGGCTGTTTTACAAGTTCTAGAGCTTGTGTTGTGTCCATTTTACCTGTTGTCTCTGTATTACTTGCTATATTTGTTAGTGTATTTTCCAGCCATTCAACTTGGTTGGAAAATTTCTCAATATCAGGATTAAGCTCATGTATGAAGGGTGTTAATTTTGATTTTACCCTTAGATTTCTCAGGATCCCTTGAGGATCATAGTTCCATGGAAAACTTTCTTGAAATTTAAACTTTGATAATCTCTTTGTGATTTCTTTTTCTGCATCTCTGTTGTTTATGATAAAGGGACCAACCTTATTCTTTAACTTAAATTGAGTCTTTTTTCTGGCAGCCATGAAGTTAATAGAATAAGAATTGAGAATTTGTCTCAAATACTCCAGTGCAAAAATTCTCATGCTCATATATCTAGGCAACTTATAAGGTAATAAGTTGGATCCAAAAATTCTTAATTCTGTATGCTTCTCATAGAGATACCAATCTCCCATTTTACTCTGTTCTGAAAGTTGAAGGATTCTTTTCATTTCTTCATTGATTCTGGGTTGTTTTGTTTTATTCAAAATGTTCATTGCTGGATGTATAAAAAGGTCTGAAAAATCTATGTAGGTGAAATCACCGCCCTCTTTCCTAAGCAAGGAAGTCCAGAAGATAATGGATAGAGGCTTACCCTCCAAGTCCATATTTTGTAATGCAATAGGAAATTTATCAGCTTGAAATAATAAGAATAAGTGAAACAGATATTATGAGTATCTAAAAACTCCTTCAATGGGTAATTTTATCAGCTGATGATGGATATTGTTGGCTATGAAACCAGCAAAGTCAAAGATGACTAATGGAGGTTGGCCTAGAGATAAGGTGGACAGGAAACCTAGAATGGACTCATTACTTTGTCCATCTGTAAAGTATCCAAGTATAAAGGAGAGCATAGAGATGATATGTCTAGACCCTTCAGGGAATTTAGCAGTGGAATAAGGAGGATTTATTTTAGGAATGTCAACATGGGAAGGAATAAAGTTTTGAAATATCATGAAACTCCTAGGGAATTCTAGGCCTAAGTATAAATGAGTCAAATCTTCTATAGATAGGGGGACTGATTGAGGATCAAAATGTAATTGAAGCATCTAGTTTATTGACTCTACTGTGATGGTGAAAATGATTTCTCTATCAACATTGACTACGGCCTTTTGATCTGGTTCATAATATTTTTGACATAATCTGATAAGATCTTGGCTAGGATGGGTCAATGGAACTATATATTTGGGCAAATGAGTCTCCCAAATAGGCATCTCATCCTTGTCCAGGTACTTTTCATAAAACCAATTATGTATATCCAAGAGGTTGAATTGTATAACAGGATCAACAATTCTATAGTCAATATCAGTCAAAGGGAACCTTTCTACAACAACTACAAGTGGTTGGAGGGGATTCACTATTGCAGCAGATTTGGCAGTGATGACTGGGGTAGGTTTAGGGGCTTTAGATCCCTCAGATTTAAGTGTTTTGTATCTAACAGGTTTGCTTGTGCTCTGTTTCTTAGTCATTTTGAATAACTACTGCAAGATTAGACTGTTTGCAGGAATTTTTATATCAAATAGAGAGGAAATTTGAGCAGTTTTTTAGGCTAAGGATGGATTATTTTAGAATTTTTTGCTCAATTAGGTTTATCTGAAGATGTATAACTAGCTTAAACATAAAAAAAGGGTTTTCTGAGTGTATTTAATGGAAAAAGGGATTTTTAGGGTATTTTCAACAGTTTTAACCCTTTAGGTACTTTGAATTTGGTTTTCACACTTTGGAAACTGGGAATTTGGCTATAGAAAGGCTCACAGTAGAAAATAGGGTTTTCTGGGAAAAATTGGCCAGGGTTTGGCCTCTTTTTAGGTGCTTTTAAGCAAAATAGTCTAGTAAAATCTCTTAATTGAAGACCTGGTTTAATTACTAATCGTTTAGAATTGAATTTGCAGGCTTCGATTTGTTGGAAAATACCTTAAGATGTAGGCATTCTGCTGTTGAATTTTTTTTGAGAGGATCTTGGTTGATTTTGAGGTCTTTCACGGCTTTACTAGAGCGGAAAATAGCTTTACTAGTCTTCGATGGGGAATTTCTGGTCAAATTCAAAGTTTCTGTGGATAATCGGCAATTATAGGCTTTAACACGGTCGGGAGAATTTTTTCAAATTTTGAAATAGATGAATAAACGTTATAATCAACCTTTTTCGAAGGTTTTATGCTTTGGTATATTCATGTTTTCTTGCATTGAATGCATAATTGATTTATGGCGGGTGGCGGTTTCAATTTAAACTGCGAAACAAACAATGGTTATCGCGTCCATTTAAGGTGGTAAGAGGTTTTGACGCAAACGAACGCGATCGAATAGAATACTGACATGTTGCGGGGGGCAGAATGGGTGAAACAAACCATTTTGGTTCCATTTTGTATTTGGGTGGACGATTAGTTTTCCTGCACAATATTGATCTTGTGCCGTCGGATCTGAGGTAAGGGAGCGAAGGGTCAGGATTTGTTTGAGAGCTACGAGCAATAAAAGGTGGGACCAAGATAATGTTAAGCGGGTGTTTTAAAGTTCAAAACTTTTATACAACATGACTTTAACCAAGGTTTCAATATGGTGGCGGATATAAGAATGGTTAAAGGAATATAATGGGGGTTAAATGTATACGCGGCATGGTGCTTATATGACAGGTTATCAATATAAAGTATGAGGCTTTATATATCGTGGAAGATATGGATAGGGGCGGGGTTTAATGTTTACTTAAAATAATCCTTAGCTTATTTTATTTAAACATTGGATTTAGAAATATGAGGGGAGGAATGACATTGTTTGCATAAGGCGGAGGTTTGCATGGTGACGCTTCCAAGCTTTTTACACTTTATAAAAATGATAAAATATCATCCAAAAACTTAGGCTAAAATGCTGATGAGAATGGTAATGTATTTCATTTCAAAATACATAGGATATGTTCAAATAAAACTCATTGGCACAAATTTTATTTTATTTATATAGTATTAAACTTGTTGAATGGTTTAATAACCATAGGGGGCAGGATATTTCTTTAAAGGTAGTTTTAGACCAAAGGGCGCCTTATTTGGGTTTTATTTTGACACGTGGATAATAACTTTGGTCCAAAATCTTTGTAATAGTGGGTTTTTAGGGGTATTTAGATATAGGGATATAGATAAATAGGATAAGGTTTTATTCAAGGATTTAATAAACTATGTTAAAAGTTAATATGAAAAGGGGAATGGAATGCACACAAAATACACAATATGACTAAGTAAAATGAATAGGTAAAGTAAAGCTTGTCTTTTCATCATTTCACCAATTTACTTAGGATAAAACATTTTTGAGGGTTTTTGTATGTTTCTAAGTGAAGGAAGTTAATTAGATGGGGTTTTATGTTTAATTAAGTAAGAACGAGTCTTTACTTATGAAAATGAGTTAAAATGTATGAATAAGGTATAAATAATGATAAATGGGGATTTTAACATAAGAATTCAACATTTTCAACTAACCAGTCATCGAGCCTTGGGTCTGGTCCCAACAAAAGTCAGAGAAATGCTTTGAGCCTATTTGATTGATAGTTTAGAATACTGAATACTTACATGAGAAGGTAAATTAATGATTTTTTTTCCCGGTGATGAATATTACATGCTTTCTTCCACTTCTTTCTACCTACCCAACATTACCCTAACATTTTTTCTTTCCTTTCGCAGGTGCATTTAATCTTGCAACCTTGAAACTTTTATTCTTTTGAATGCATAAACTATCTAATTCTACCTTATTTCATCAAAGGGCTCAGATTAAATTGTTGAGCTCCTCATTATTCTCTACCTATCTACTGATTTGTCAAGATTAAACTGTTTGACAAATCTTTATTCACTATCTAAAACATGGAAATCAAAAACATGACAAGTTAAGTTTAAACAGTTTAACTCATCATGGATTATAGCACTTATTGACACTCTTCCATAATCATTTGTAAAAAGTAAAAAGTAGTGGCATTTGGACTTGCACACTTTCATGTTTTATTTTCATCTTTTTTATTTTGGGTTCTATATATTTTTAAGTCCTTTGATCTTTCTTTTAGGACTTTTTACCCTCTTTTTTTATTTTTTTATTTTTTTTCTTTTTTTCAAAATATGGGAAAACAACTTGCAGGAAGCAAGGTATGTACATATTTTACAAAACTATCAAAAGTCAATTCAAAATTATGAATCCTATATTTATAGGACCCTAACATCCAGTATACAACATTTTTCATTAATGTACATATAAAAAATACTTTCAGTTGATAGTAAAATGGAAATTACAAAACACGTACCACACATTTTGCATTGAATAATGAATATTATAATTTACTTTTAATAGACACATGTCTAAGACAAAATTTTGTGACTTCACATTTGCATTATATCAACTATGCTATATACAGAGATATGTACATTTTGAAATAATGACATTATGAAAATTGTACCGAAGAATGTATGAAATTTTTTAGACCAGATAATCCAGACATGTGTATGTGTACATGTGTATAAATTACTCGTGTGCATGTACCAAAACAATGTACATATGCAAACACTCAAGTACATCTAACATAAAAATGCAGTTCAATTTTTAGTTGAGTTCTGGAAGTTCTAAAAGATGAATCCAAAGAGAAGAAATAGTTGGGCAGTACAATCAAAAAAATTCCAATGGAATGCCATCTTCAATGGTACGTTCATGATCGACTTTTGACATTTTACATTTCTTAATTTTCATTTTTTTCTTTGATTGAACTTCTATCAACTCTATGCATGCTGCACACACCAAGTGACTATATTGACAACTTATGACATCAAGTTCATAGTCTCGAAAGTAAAAAAAATCCCCACTTTGATTAGTTTGCTGGAAAAAATAACCTTTCAGTATAATAGACGCTTTGTCATATGTAAAACCATGATCAATAGTTTTCTAATAATTTCATTTTTCATTCTATGAAACGCATCAAATAATACTTCACATTTTCATCATTCATAGTAGGTGAAAATACAACAAAAACATCTCCTACACAATAAAACAAACTTATGTATTTAAATTTAGATCATAATTAACATGAAAAAAAACTTTAAAATTAACATGTGTACTTGATTTTATTATCTATTTCTATATCTCTATCATTTGAAAGCAATTGAAACGTTACCTTCTCTAACAGTATCAAAAACTCAATCACCATCAGATGATATTGTAGTCTCCTTTGATTGAATTTATTTACAGCTTGCAACGGACATTTTCCCCTTTGTATTTAGTTTTGTATGTTGTCAATCTTTTACATACATTTTGTTTTCACAAACATCATTGAGTTCTGTGTTTTCTATGAAAACATGACAAAAACAAGAATATTTTCTTTTATCCAATGCAAACACATTTGTGAACAACTTTGTTTTAATTGAATGAAATTTTCGAGTCCCTTTTATTGTTTCAATGTCATATCCAATCGATCTATCTACATCTTGGACCCCAATATGCCAAAAAAACCTATATGGAAAATTCAAAGAAGAATATAAATATGATATCAAAATACCATCAAAGATAATTATTGTGATAAATGTACTATTTAAAATTATAAATATAATAAAAATTAAATTGAATGTACCTTCGTAATTCCCTTGATCGGTTCGTCTCATGACTTAGTGCAATGATGCACCATTGAAAAACTTGTTCAACTGAGACAATTCGGTTTGCAGAGTGGTCCATTTGATATATTCGAAGTGCTCATTTTATGCATGCCCCTGCACTGTCATGTTCTCCTTTTCCATGATCAGTCTCAAAGAAATTCCAACAATGTTTAATGAAAGTTCTCATATGAAGATGACAAAACCAAAAGAATGATTGTGAAGATTTGAATTGACCCGTGCATCCATCTAACCATATCCAATGTTCACTGAATTTTATTCCACAACTTTTCAAGGAGTCATAAATCTTTTCAAAACAATGTTGTACAAAATATGTATCATCTGTACAATTTCCATTGATATAAAAGTGATATTATTTAATAACATGTTGATTTTCATTGTTTCTTTCTATATGATCAAAATTTTGTTCAACATATCTATATATAATATGGACGAGCATGGAGACTTCATCAGAATGATATTATTCACTCTGAATTTATTTTTTCGGAACAAATGTGTAGTTTTCTACAAAATAAACTACTGAAAAAATGGTCCCTGGTGGAAATAATTCACAGGATTTTTTTAATTTCAAGTCATGCCATCGAGCTCTATGGGAATGCTTGGTGTGTTTATAAATTTGTGCCTCAAACTTTCTCAAAAAATCTATCACAAAAATTTCTTCTTCTTGTAAATCACTTATTTTAGCACTTGAACCTTGAATCAATGTATGGATATATTCATATCTCTTCCATTTCACTTTCATGTTGGACAATGATTGATCATTTATATCAGAACAATATTTGTTTTGAAACTTAGTCAAATTTCCACAATCATCGCATTTTAACCACCAACACATTTCTTTTGGTAAAATTATTCATGGCTTTCTCTTCCAAATGGAATTTGAGATATGAAATCATGGATAGTGGAAGGAGGAGGTGAATCTTTCCAAAAGGTTTTACCAAAATTAAGGAATGTGTCATAATATAACTGAAATTCCACATGATAACAACAACAACAAGTGTCGCATACAGTGATGGGTTTTACATACCATGGTTTTTTTTGCACAAAAGCAGTGATTGAGACATCAATTTCATGATTCTCTTCTTTAAACTTGTTGAACAAATCTATTTGAGTGGCATCCAAGAAATATTTTGGATGTTCTTCGTACTAATTTTGTGTTATTCTTCTTCACATCACATCCCTTTCTTTTGGTGAAACACGTGAATTTTTCATCCAATATTCATATATTTATTTTTTAACATTTTCTCCAAGTCTATATTTGTATGGTTTCCTACAAATAGTTTTCCAACAAACGAGTTCATCATTTACATCTATTTGCAACTGAAATTTCTGATGTTTGTGAAAAGTTTTTTGTGAGGTTTCTAATGCTCATGCCATAGATTTTACCAAGTGATTCTCTTTAGTAGTTGATGAAACCACTGCCATATGTATTACTCTATGTTCATCTGAATCACTTTTCTTTCTAGATCTTCTAATTGAATTTAGAGCACTATTTATATTTTGAATCATATTTTCCTTAATTTTTTTTTTATCTTTTTTTTTTTTTATTTTCAAATACCCAATAAATTCATAGCTTCTTTTAATTTCCTTGATGTTAAGATACTTTTCAATAATTGGGCTTGAACTACCATAGTTTCATCTTTGAAGAACGAATCAATAATGCGATAAACATGATATCGTATAACATGGTCAACTTTTTTATCTCCATATGTGTGAGTGTCAACAATTTCTAACATCTCATCATCGATATTGATTTCATATGTACATGTTAGAATTAAATGTACATAATAAGTTTACATAGTCAATAAATAACTAAATTAATTAATATGTATAATTTCAATAATACACATGCTCAACATATATATATATATATATATATATATATACGTGGTGATTCAATTTCTTCACTTGAATTTCTTTCAACATTTTCACCATCTTCAATCACTGGTTCAATATCTCTTTCACTTTCTCTTTCAAAATTTTGTATCTCATCATCAATGTTTTGAGGAGTATCTCTCTCTGTTTACATTGCAAAATATTTTTTAAATAAGTTCATCAAATAAAAATTAAGTTTCACAATTTACACTAGGAAAATTTTAAATATCAAATTTATAATATTTACATTTACATGTGTGTCTCAACTTCTAGTTCACGTTGATTTTTCCTTTTAATATTTGAGCATTATTCTCTCTTTTTGTTGCAATATTCTCTCCCCTATTCTCTACGTTCCTCAGGGTCTCTTGTTCGATCATATTTTCTCTTGAAATTCCTTCGATTTCCCATGATAATTGAGTATGAAGCTTAAAAAATTTCCTTAAAAAATTTAGACAAAAACTCAATTAAAAAAGGAATCACAAAAGATTTAATTTTAAAAAAAAAAACTCGTTTTAATTTTTTTCACAAAAGACATACTTCAACCCAAAACACTTACTTTAAAAAATACGAGAAAAAAATGTCTTCTAAAAATGAAATGAAGCTCAAAATATTTCCTTCCAAGTCATGCAAAAAAAAATCATTTAAAAAGTTAAACAAAAACTCATTTTGAAAAGTCATTATAAAAGATTTACTTCAACCCAAAACACGTACTCTAAAAAGATGTCACTTCAAAAATACCTCCAAAAAATGTCCATTGAAAATTAAGCCCAACCTCTTAAACAATGTCACTTTAAAAAATACCTCCAAAAAATGTCCTTTCAAAATTAAGACCAAAAATCTCTAAAAAATGTCTCTAAAAACAAAATACTTCCAAACAATGTCATTTGAAAATTAAGCCCAAAAAGCCTCTAAAAAAATATCACTTAAAAAAATACCTCAAAAAAATGTCCTTTGAATATTAAGCCTAAAAGGAGTCATTTGAAAATTAAGCCCAAAAAAAGTCCAAAAAATGTCTTTTGAAAATTAAGCCCAAAAACCACTAAAAGAAAAGTACCTCCAAAAAAATGTCCTTTGGAAATTAAGCGCAAAAAACATCTAAAAAAATATCACATACCTCCAAAAAATGTCCTTTGAATATTAAGCCAAAAAGAGTCCTTTGAAAATTAAGCCCAAAAAAATTCCTTTGCAAAATCAGCCCAAATGAAGAAATGTGCGAAATTATGTGAAAATAATGATTCCGTTTTCAGCTATTTATATAGCCGCGAAATGTTTTTCTGGAGGGGCTTCATCAAATTTTCCAGCTGACGTAAAAGTCAATTAAAATTTCGGTCGAACATTCAAATTTTTTAAAAGTTCGGTCAAACTAACACGTTTGCAATTACACAAAAGCTCAGCTTTGAACACATTTCTTCTACTTTGAACTGATTAAAATCCATTAAAATTTATGAATTAACTGTCATAATCAAGACAAGAATTTTCATAATTCAATCTAATTTCAGGAAATATAACTTTTATGGAATTTCATAAATATTTACTAATTTTAATTAATTTTGTAATAAAATGGGTGTAAACAATTTCTGAAGGTCATTATGATTCAGTGAAATCAATATTATGTATCATCCAAAATACACTGTAAAAAAATTTGAAAAACTTATGGTGCATTACATGGTTCCATCATCTGTAATGGGTAGTTTTTAGATTTTATTTTATAACTTATATGTTGAGAAATTTTGTGCGAGCTGAAACATCTTCAAAATATGCAGTTTTTTCATATTGGATCACTTCAAAAAATTCTAGTAATTATGATATGCATCAACTGGTTTCGTAAATATAACAAAACCAAAGTAGACTCTATCTAGATTGTTGTAACACATTTTGTTTCTCAAAAACACAAAGTTTTCAAAGGATACACCAACGCGTTTGAACATGACTTTTTATGAATCATTTTATTGTTAAATAACACACACTCAAAGAAATGTTAAGTTGACATATCAAATGTGTATAAAAAAATTCCAAAAAATAAGTATTAGAAAGATAATAAACTTTCTGACAACTTTTATTTTTATCATAAAATGAAATTCTAAACAGAAAATTTGTTTTGGCTTGCAGAAAGTTGAAGAATAGAAAAAAATGATATTTTTTCTCAAAAAAGGGCAAAAAGTGTAAATTTATTAAATAAATTAATATATTATTAATTAGTTTGTTTTGGTCAGCTCTCCTTCTCTCTTTATCATTATATAAACCCTAACCCTGACCTTCTATCCTTCTTTCATTCTTCATTCTAAATCTTGTCCTGAAGATGGATCCTCGTTGGGATTCAAAACATTGACCATCATTTTTTAACACTGTGGATAACCCGGAGAATTCTTCACTAAAATATAACCACAGAAGCTTGAAAACCATAATAAGGGAAAAATTCATATATATTTTCATGTAAGAGAGGATCTCAACACTAGTAGGCTCCTAACCTTTTAAGTTTTTGTAAATATGTACTTCAGTAAAATTGTGACCATGCTAAAACAAATATGCTACCATATATACATCTAACTTGATCAAACTTGATATAAATGCCTTGAGAGGTGGAGTGATGTAACCATGCTATTCTCAAGTGATAAATAATGAAACCAACATGCATAAAACTGGTTTGGAGCTACATGTTAAGCATATTACTAATATCACTTTTTATCAATGAGAGTAGAATCACAAAGTTTTTCAAAATCTTTTTTTATAAGTTTTTCAAAATCTTGCTTGGTATGATCTAGAGTAACTTGCTCACTCTAAATCTGGAAACTCGACCTCATATGTGTTATGCCTACTAGCTAAATCTCTGCTGAAGTCATCTGAGTATCCCATCTCTTACAGCTGGGTCCATTCCCACAAAGTGGGTCTCCTAAGGCAGTCCTCCTACCTTCTCAAAAATTATACATAACTAGCTCTATGTCCCTCTCTAACTAGAGGTAAACCCCATAATCAGTACAATTTTCCCTCTGTGATCCCTATTATGATGGAGTCCTTAGTAGACACAACTCCCTCCGCCTATAATTGTACTGACTCTCCTCTAAAATCAAATGTATAGCCTTGATCCTCCAAGGTTGAAATAGAGAGCACATTCACTCTCAGACGATGAACATATAGAACATGATGAAAGGCTACCGTCCATCTTGATTCTAACTCAAATACAATTGAACACTATCTTGTACAGACTTTTCCTTCATTTTGGATCCCACACCTCACCAAGCATCCAGTAGCTACTTATCCAGGTGGCTGAAATAGATCACACTCCCTTGTCATATGGCATGTGGCACCACTGTCTAGATACCAAGCATATATGGAAATCTCCTCTGAATCTAGGAGTGAGACATACTCTTTCTTTAACAACATGGATAATTTATTGGTGAGTTGTGGCTCGTCCTCCACTGTAGCCTCTTTTAGAACCAAGGTTTTGCTCTCATGCTTGGCCTGAAATAGTGAAATAGTGAAATATGTTTTTCAAGGATAAAGCAATAGGTTTCTTTAAGTGAATAGGCTAGGTCTTATGTAGCTATAGAAATAAAAATATTTTTGGTTGGTTTTCTGTAAAGATAGAAGGATTGTGCAATGGAGTCAAAATCTGTAGTTTAAGATAAAACCAGAGGACTGGTCATATAGCTAAGGAAGAAAAGGCAAGGACTCCAGTGTCTATTGGAAAAAGTAATTGATTTATCAGTTTGAGAAGAAGGAGAAGGACGATCCACTATATCATGAGCATATATCAAGGATGAATTCCTAATATAGCTTTAGTAAAATGGATTGTATTTGAATCATAGCACTTATTAACAGTGAATTATGATACATAAACAGTCTATTTGGCAAGGGAAATACTTAAAACAAATTATAATTGATTTCTTAACATTGGATGAAACTCAATTATAAACCTAAATCTTAAGCATATGAAGATAATTTGAGAAGATGAAAAAAACACAGTAAAATCACATGAGAAAAGAGACACATTCCAGACACTGAATACTTGAATCTTCTGTAAAGACTATATATATTACTTCTACAAATGAATAGATGAAAAAAATAAAAAATAAAAAATGTTAGGATTGAATGTGAATAAATGAAAAAAATAAAAGATAAAAAATGTTAGGATTGAATATGAAAATAAAGTAATGAAAAAAATTGTTAGGATTGGATGCTAAAAGAAAATTAAAATGTTAGATGTAGTAAAAAGAAATTAAATAAAAAAATCTCTTTGTTTCGAATAAAATAAAATGGGAAAAAGCGTGCCACTTAAAATGTAGCTTAAAAATAATTTAGAATAAAGTATTTTTTATTGTATTAATGATATGTTTATATGGTTAATACATTATGTTATAAAGTGACATGTTATTGGCACATTTAATAAACAACTTGCAGATTTGAAGGGCCGAGATCTAATGCGCTCAGATCAACGACGCGCATGCAAACCCAAACCCCCCCCCCCTATGCTACCGAACTTTATCCACTTGGGGGTGGGGTGTCCGAGTAACGCCATAAATCAAAACCACCTCCGCTGCGTGTTATCTTACCATTGAGATCGCACACCCTCCCTTCAATTCTTGTTAGGTCCCCATATTACTAGTGTAGCCCCTTATTGTTATTAGTGTAGCCCCCTTATTATTAATGTTGTACCCTTGTAACCCCCATATTGTTATTATTGTTTGCTTACATTATTATTGTTAGGTCAGCTAGGATTATGTTGTGACCCCATGGACCCCTATATATAGAAGGAGGTTTTGTCATTTATATCATCCAAGAATTGTTCATTTATGTAATGTATTGGAGGTTTCCCCTTCGAAGTGGATGATTTCTAAGGCATTGATCCCTCTTTTCTTCTATTTTTGGAGCTAGTTTCATAACATTTGGTATCAAAGCTTTGGATTCTAGTGTTTCGCTGCTCCAAACAGGTCATCCTGGAATTTTCGCTATAATTTTTTTTCTATGAAGGTTCAGAAGCTGAATATTTACATAGCGAAGCTGAAATCCTGAGAAACATCTTGTACAAATTTCAGATCTTGGTTCACAATATTTTCGGAGAAATGATCTGTGGAAGTTTGACTTTTTTTAGGCTCCCGAATTTCACCTAAACGGGTCATTGTGGCAATTTCGCTATAAATTTTTTTCTACGAAGGTTCAGAAGATGAAATTTTGACAGAGTGAAGCCAAAATCCTAAGGAACTTCCTGTAAACATTTCAGATCCTGGTTCACAATATTTACGAAGATATGATCTGTGGAAGTTATGGTTTGTTCAGGCTCCCGAATTTCATCTCAAAGAGGTGACCTTGGGAAAATCGTCATATCTCTCTCTCTGAGCATCGGATTGGAATTATATAAAAATTGGCCACAAGTGCATGTACTTTAGTTTCCTGTATATCAATTTCAGAGCCTAAGGAGGAAACAGTGAGACGTGGAATGTCATACAATTGTGCTCTACTGAACCCGTCCATAATTAGGTCATTGTGGGAGATTCGACATAACTTTGCCTTGAAGTATCCAAATCAGGTTTGACCTGTGGCATTCAAAAGACGATTCAGAGCACTGCTATAGGATGAAATTTCAAATATAGAAGATCCGTAATTACAGAGATAATTCATTTTCAATATCGAGCTCCTCAAAATCAAGAAAAAGGTGTGTATTTTTTTTCAAATTGCATAAGTCTTGTTTGAAAAATTAGTTTTAAGTTATTCCAAGGGCCTATTGAGCATAGTATTGGGTTCTAAAATGCCCCATAAAAATAATTCAACACCCATTAAGCCCTCAGAATACTCTATCATGACTCATGAAGATGAATAATTGCAACATGATCTATCAAAATTACAAGAGAAAGTGCACCAAATTTCGCTCTCACAAATAGCAACAAAAAATGAAATGAAAGTTTTGAAGAAAGGCATGGAAACAAAGATGGATGGTTTGAAGAATAATATGGATGGTTTGAAGAAAGGTGTGGAAGCTAAGATGGATGGCATGGAAGCAAGCATGGATGCTAAGATGGATGACATGGAAGAAAAAATGAAAGACAACATGGAAAACATGAAGAATGATCTAAAAACAGACATGGAAAGTTTGACAAAGTTGATACAAGAAATGTTTCTAATGCAGAAAATATAGTAGAGGAAATTCATGATGAGAAAAAAATAAATGTTAATCATGATTTCATAAACTATAATGTTGGATGGAAGAACTGCCATATTCCAAATATGGATATGAGGAAGTTTGATGGCAAGGATCACGTAACATGGATACTACAGATGGAGCAATACTTTGATCTCAATAATGTGCAAAACACACAAAAGGTACGCATTGCAACTTTACATTTAGAACAAAATACATTTTTATGGTATCAATGACTTTGGTCCCATAAAAAATTGTCACTTAGTCAATTTTTACGGAGGAAATGATAGCACATTATGAGGATACAAAGAGAAACACCTTCTTTATCCAATTGATAAATCTCAAACAAAGGGTTCAGTGGTGTAGCACATTGAGGACTTCCAAAAATTGAATATAAGGGTAACTGATATTCCAGAGGAATAGATGATTGATGTCTTCATAGGGACTTTAAAGGATAACATCCAACATGAAGTTTGCATTTGGGAACATGATTCATTGGAGAAGGCATTCAGGTTGGCAAGAAAAATTAAATATAAAATTATTGTGACAAGGAAGCCTACCACTCACATATATAAATATGGAAGTGTTGCTACTCCTAGACTTCCACAACCTACAAGGTTTACACCACAACAATTGGAAGAAAAAAGGGAAAAAGGGCTTTGCGACAATTGTGATAGCAAATACACTAAAGGTCATAAGTGTGCTAATAAGAAATTATTTTACATAGATTGTGAAGAGAAGGAATAAAATGAACAAGAAACTTCAAAATAAGAGAATATACACCAAGAACCAACCCTAGAAGAATAAGAAATAATTCTCACCATATCGTGTAATGCATTGGCAGGAATTACCACTCCTCAAACTCTCAAGATAGAAGAACATATCAAGAAGAAAAAGGTAATAGCGTTGATTAATTCAGGTAGTACCCATAATTTTATTCATTGTAAGGTAGTCAAGGAATTGAATTGTTTCCTATATCGAGCACCAGAATGTCAAGTGATGGTTGCAAATGGAGGAACTATAAATTGCTCTGGAAAATCCCATAATATCAAGATAACCATGGGACAATATGTATTGAATAGTCCAATGCTTTCCATTCCAATGGGAGGTGTTGATGTTGTACTAGGAGTACAATGGTTACAATCTTTGGGGATGGTAGCTTTTAATTTTCAAGAACTTTTCTTGAAAATTTTTTCTGAAGGAAAGGAAATTGAATTACGGGATATCACAGGGAAGCCGGGAAAGATAATAAGCTCTAATTTCATAACAAAGCTTCTGAAGAAATAACAACAAGGTGTAATTGCACAATTATGCTCACTAGAAGTTCCAACATCAAATTAATCTATTTCTCCAGATCTCCAAAAAGTCTTGGAAAATAATTCCAAGGTGTTTGAAACTCCCAAAGGACTCCCACCTATTCGTGATCATTATCATGCTATTAATTTTATTCTAGGAAGTGTTCCACCAAACATCAGGCCTTACAGATATCCTTATGTCCAAAATAGTGAAATTGAAAATATGATTACAGAAACGTTAGAGGCTGGTATAATTCAACCTAGTCAAAGTTCTTTCTCTGCTCCAGTAGTACTGGTGCACAAGAAGGATGGATCATGGTGCATGTGTCCAGATTATAGGGAGCTCAATAAGCTCGCTATTAAAGATAAATTTACCATTCCTGTGATTGATTAATTATTGGATGAATTACATGGCACAATTTATTTTACGAAGTTGGATCTTCATTCAGGATATCATCAAATTAGAATGAATACTGAATATATTCCGAAAACAACATTTCGAAATCATGAGGGTCATTATGAATTTTTGGTCATGCCTTTTGGCCTTAACATTGCACCTTCTAAATTTCAAGGGTTGATGAATTCCATTTTCAAACCCTTCCTTAGAAAATTTGTGCTAGTATTTTTTGATGACACACAAATCTACAACAGGTCTTGGAAGGATCATGTTCAACATGTTGACAGAGTGATCAAAATATTGGAGGAGAAACAATTATATGAAAAAACATCCAAATTTTTCTTTGGAGTAGAAGAGGTGGAATATCTGGGTCGTATTGTATCTCACGAGGGTCTTAAGGTAGACCCTAACAAAATTAAAGCCATTAAGGAATGGAAAGTCCCCACAACCATAAAGTAGTTGTAAGGATTTCTCAGGTTAACAGGGTATTATTTCAATTTCGTTAAGAATTATGGGAGAATAGGAGAACCTATATCAAAATTATTGAAGAAAGATGAATTTTCATGGACTCCTCAAGCAACTAAGGCCTTGGAACACCTTAAGGATGCAATGTTCCTAGCACCAGTCTTAGCTACGCCAGACTTCACAAAAACCCTTTATTGTGGAATGTGATGCCTCAGGAAATGGAATTGGTGTTGTTTTAATGAAAGAAGGAAGACCCATTGCTTTTGAAAGCTGTCCAATCAAATGAAAGTATTTACAAAAAGCTATTTATGAGAATGAAATGTTGGCAATACTACATGCACTAAAAGAATGGTGACCTTACCTAATGAGAAGGTACTTCAAGGTAAAAACTGATCATGATAGTCTAAAACACTTTTTTGAAAAAATACTATCTTCAGAAGAGCATCAAAATGGATCACAAAGATGTTGGGTTATGACTTTGAAATCATCTACAAAGGCAAGCTAAATTTTGTTGCAGATGCACTCTCAAGAAAGGATGAAGAGGTGGAAGCATTTCTTTGTGAAATTTCTATTATCTAACCAGATTCGATAACAGAAGCAAGGGATGAATGGAAGAAAGATGAAGAAGTGTGGACACTCATTCAAAAGTTGAAGAAAGATCCTAGTACATCTGATGCATTTAGTAGAAAAAATGATTCTTTATGGTACAAAGATCGCTTATATCTTTGTAAGAATTCCCAACTAAAACAAAAGATTCTTTTTGAATTACACACTTCTCCTTTAGGAGGACACTCAGGATTTTTAAAAACTTACAACACAGTGAAGAAAGAATTTTTTTGGGATGGCCTTAAATATAATATTCAAAATTTTGTGACAGAATTTTTGGTTTTCCAGCAAAATAAAGTTGAGACAGTAAAGACCCCGAGTCTTCTACAACCTTTATCCATTCTAGGTCAACGTTGGGAGGAGATTTAAATGGATTTTATCACAGGTTTACATAAGTCCGAAGAAAAGAGTGTCATCATGGTGGTAGTTGATAGACTTACCAAGTATGCACACTTTTGTGCATTATATCATCCATTTAAAGCAAGTACATTTGCTACTGCATTTATGTAAACAATTCAAAAGCTACATGGAAACCCAAAGATTATGGTAAGCGACATAGATCCCATTTTTACTGGAAATTTTTGGACGAAATTATTTTCTTGTTTGGGTACTCAACTAGCTCATAGCTCATCTTATCATCCTCAATCTGATGGTCAAACTGAGACAGTGAACAAATTTTTGGAAGGATATCTTCGTTTTTTGTATCTGATAAACAAACATAATGCGTCAAGTGCTTACCTCTGGTTGAATGGTGGTACAACATTTCCTTCGATATTGCAACAAAAAAGACCCCATTTATGGCACTTTATGGATATCATCCACCGTCCATCACATCACATTTAAGAGAAAATTCTAAGGTGCAAGCAGTTGAAGATCACATCGAGCATCAACAACAAGTTCTCCAACTCTTAAAGGATAACCTCAATTTGGCACAAAATCGAATGAAACAACAGGCAAACCAACATCGCAGTGAGAGAATTTTTGATGTAGGATACTGGGTATTTTTACGGATATAACCATACAAAGAAATGTCCCTCAAGAAATCTAAGAAGGATAATAAATTATTGCCAAAATATTATGGTCCTTACAAGGTGTTGCAAAATATTGGTACTATGGCATACAAATTGGAGCTTCCTGCTTCTTCGCGAGTGCATCCAATTTTCCATGTTTCATGCTTAAATAAGGTTATAGGTGACAAAATTCCAGTTCAAACAATATTTCCAGAACTTGATGAGGAAGGAAAAATCATATTGGAACCTGAAATAGTCACGGAAACAAGGACTCGACAGCTATGAAATCGATCAATTTCAGAGTATCTCATCAAGTGGAAGAACCTACCCACTGAAGATTATACATGGGAGGATGATAATTTTATACAGAAGCATCCAGAGCTACTCAAGCATTGAGGACAACATTGTTTTGAAGGAGAGGGGAAAATTAGGTCCCCATATTACTAGTGTAGTCCCTTATTGTTATTAGTGTAGCCCCCTTATTGTTATCGTTGTACCTCTGTAACCCCCATATTGTTATTATTGTTCCCTTACATTATTATTGTTAGGTTGGCTAGGATTATATTGTCACCCCATGGACCCCTATATATAGAAGGAGGTTTTTTAATTTGTATCATCCAAGAATTGTCATTTATGTAATTTATTGGAGGTTGCCCCCTCGAAGTGGCTGATTTCTAAGGCGTTGATCTCTCTTTTCTTCTTCTTATTCTTTTTTTTTTTTAACAAGTGGTTCATGAATCCATGTGCCCACACACATGAATCCAGTTACATCCATGGTCTAAAAATCTCGATAGACCCTCCCATGGGGATCTAAATCGTCAGCCTTACATGCGATGCCTAACCCCGTGGGCATCAAGGAGATTTGATCCTGTGACCTCCCAACCGGCAAAGTAATTAACAGTGGGGACTCAAATGAATGAGCTAACTCTTGGGGATCTCTCTTTTCTTCTATTTTTGAGCTGGTTTCATAACAATTCCACTTACCATCCACCCCTCTCCGGGTAGGCTCCAAAACCCCACTTTGACCATTTGACTACTTTCATCGTCTCATCATCTTTCACACGTCATTCCATTTATCCAATGATAAAATTTCATGTGTCTCCCAATTACTCATTACCATTTATTTTTACATACCCATTAACCATAACATATTCACAAAAAGTCCTCCCATGCCTATCAATGTTCATTATTATCCTATTTAAACTATGCACTTTCACTCTAGTTCAAAACCTTTCGTTGTTCTATTTTTGTCACTTTTTCTCTACTATTTGAAACTGTAATCAAAGCACAGAGACATCATCTACACTATTTTAGTTGTCTTCAGAGTACCTATACTTCCTTATCGAGGTATGTTTTAACAGGTATTTACAAACATCCACTGTCGTTTCATTTTAATGGCTCCTAAAGGAAAATATACTTCCAATGATACCTCAATACCACCTCCAACTGTTGATTTAGATCATCAACCATTAGTATACCTTTTATATCAGATATCTAAGATCAATTGTGAATTTGATCTTCATGAAATTCACAATTGGCTCCATCAAAAACACCTTGACAGCAGTGATGAAGTCAACCTCTGGAATACAACATTGCCCTAGTATATTTTCCCTCAAGTGCCATATTTTCCTGAATTTGTTACCTCCTGTCAATTTCATTACAAACCAAGTCAAAGAGTTTTAGTTGCGCAAAATGGAGAAACCCTCCTCACATCAATGCCCATGAAATTTATGAAATTATCCAAATCAAGGATGACTCCCTCACAAACCCTTCTACCAAAATTTTCTTATGGAAATATACAACAAGATGGACTTTATACAAAGAGGAAAGGTTTTTGAAACCTTTCTGTCAAATGATGTCCCAATAACTAAAACCAATCCTCCATATTCAGTCTCCATTTTTCCTGAAATGACCAAACAAATTGTCTCCATTATCTCTTATATTTTGGGCTATAATTCAGAACAGTGGATTAATGAGCATATCTTTTCTTTTCTTTCCATTTTTTCAAGTGAACAAAAGCCACCAATTATATTTTTTTATGGTGAATTATAGTAGAGAGGATCCACGATCAGCTTGTTAATTTATCAAAAGAAGGATTTTTTAGGTATTCCTGAGTCCTTGTGTATCTATTTATTTATTATCAATCAGATAAATTCCATTTTCAACTACAGAATATGGATGATCAGGGCAATCCTTTATTAGTAATTCACTCGACCCCTCTAGTCAGGAAGGACAACACAACATTCTCTTTCAGTCGGTTTGTAGTTCAGTTTTTGCATGTGGTAGTAAGCTTATTGAACAACAATACAGAGACAAGGATAGATTCAAAGATAAAGAGTATTTTACACCTTAGTGAGGAAACCAAAATGGGTGACTAGTACTTGTATCTAAGATACTTAGAAATCAGAATTTATGGTTGTGAATTAGCCCCCTACAAGCTTCTTAAGTATGTTCCCATAAGGATTTTGCTTTGGAGTTCATAAGAAAAATGATAAAAATGGACTAGATACATTTTCACACAGCCAAGAAGAAATCTCATTTCAAATTAAAAACATAGGTTGCCCTTTCATATGCAATACAAGGGAAAAATGACAAGATGCAGACGCTATCCTGAGGAGTATGAAATTTAAGCACAATTTTACTTGGTCTTATGAACCTTTTGGAATTGTTTCAAAGATGAGGATAGAGCATAAATATAGCCTTTATATTCATGCATCCAGACCAGAGCTCAAATAGTTCATGAACTAAGAGGAATGACAAGAAAATACTCTCCAAGAGGCTGAAGAGCACAATCAGTCCTCTTCACAAACTCCATTATCACAAGAAAATGGAGAGAAAAGGCCAAGGGAAACCAGTTTCCCTTCATCATCAGAATTTTTAATCAAATGTTTCATTTTATATAATAAGAAACAAAGGAAAAAAAATCAGGAAGACAATCAACATGAAAATACCGAACAAATGCACCCAATTTTTCTTTTTGGAGCATGTAGTACATCAATTTTGGGGAGACAAGGCAATATTCGACCATCTCCAACAACTCCTGGGACCTCAATGACTAAATTTACACCTATTTCATCAACAACAAGGGAATTAGGGTAGAATAGTAAAAAAGAGCCCAACATTTTTTCTTCTTATCAAGAAATCAAAAGAAGGAATCTAGCCCTTAAAGTTTCCACATTTTCTCAATTCTAAAAATAGACAACAAATTCTCAACACAGGCTTTTAACAACCTTTTATTCTGAATAAGGAAAATTGTAGATTGATTTTCTAGAGCCTAAGGTTCCTCAGCCTCGAACAACAGATGAATACAAACACTCAATATTTTCTTTTGACACAAAAACTATTCATCCTATAGATTAGATGGACGTTCACAAGAAATCAAGTGAAATGATATTTAGTACTTTAACTACTTATGCCATGACAACTGCTAAGCTCCAAACAATAGTGAAAAATATTCAGACTCAGTTGAAGTTAGAGAAACTTTCTTCTCTAGATAAAGATACCAACATAAAATCTTTAGAGGAGCTAGTGATAAAATTGGGATATGATCCCAAAGACATCAAAGTAGAAGAAGAATTAATTAAATAAAAGAATGCAGATATAGCAGCCCTGATAAAGCAAGTAAAACTTTCAACAACAAAAGATCCACAGGCTAAAGAGTTGGGAGAGCATGAGAAACAAAAGGAGGATTTGTTCAAAATTATCATTAAGCATAATGACCAAATCTCCAAGATGGAAAAGGAGATTGAAAAACTTAAAGAGAAAGAGGAGGTTGTTGCAGTAGAATCTATTCTATTAGCCACAATTCCAACAGTTTCAAAGCCATGGATGATCTAGCCATCAAAGGCAAAGAAATTGAAAAAATTACAGAAAAGAGTGATAAATTGCAGGAACATAAAATCAAATCAGATGGTGCTTATTTATTAGAATTGAAGAAAACTCATAAGCTTCCACAAAGAGTTCAATATTTACAGAATCAAAATATCATGGATGACACCATTGCTAAAGCTAAAGAAAGTATTTCGATTCAGATAAATGAATAAATATCTCACATATGGCCATCTATTCAAATCATATTCGAACAAGGTCAACTTCTTGCTAGATATAAAATTTTGATTGCAGAGGTAAAGATAGAAATTTATACTAAGCCTAGTGATGCAGTAGCTATTATCAAAATCTTGAATTCGAAGTCTAAAGATGAATTAGAAGAACTAGATATTGAGGAGAGAACTAACAATATTCTGGAAGTAAGGAAACTTCTTACTAATAAAAATTTGATGTTACAATTGGAGAACAAGTGTGAAACTTTACAAAATGTTATGCCAATATTTCACAAAAAGTTCAATGTCTTACATCAGAAAGGTCTTCCTGGATTACAAGGTATGGGATATTGTTACACGTTATTTTGTCACCATGACATTTGACTGTTCATATGGATCTATCACCACCTATATCATGTTCCCTTAGAATTCAAAAACCTTAATGTTCCTGAATCAAGTTTTGGAATTGGAGAAAAGCTCTATAAAACCCTTAAAATTCTACCTCCATGGTTTTTCTAGCCTTTTCCTGCGCATGTGCTGCTATTTGGTCCATAAACTGCAGAAACCCCCACACGTTTTACCACTATTACCTACACACCCCCGTGAAAAGAAAAATAAAAGAAAAAGTAAATTCTAGAAGCCTAGTTGGTCGAATATGTTAGGGTCTCTATAATCTGCAAGATTGGAAAATACAAACTACAAAGCCTACATATGAACCACTTTGGGATTCTAGGATCTAGCCCTCCTGAAGCCAGAGAGGGATCTCTCTATAAGTGCAAATATTGATTTATCTTTAAGGATTTTTGGTATGATATTAGGCTAGCTTTTAAGAACAAGGGTTTTGTTTGGTTTTGGTTGGGCAAGGATATGATGAAGGTGAAGGAAGTCTATATGAAGGGTGAAGGTGTAAGTAGGTGAAATATTTGTTCAGCTAATAATATAGGCAAGGAGCAGCTTTAATCCATTAGGCTATGGAGTCATAATATGGTTTAATTGAAACAACAAGGTTCAAGAGTGGTCCAAGGGGCAAGTTATCTATATCAAAAGATCCTTTAGATTAAATGATGGAATGGAACATTAAAACATTGTGAAGGTGGAAAAAGAAAATAATATCAACAAGGATTTATCAACTTTCCAAACAAGAAAAATCCTTTTTAAGTAACTGTTTGAAACCAACCAAAGACAGGGCTAACCATAAACTTCTTTGGACAAGCTTGTATTAAAGCTAACTTATCATACAAACAATCCAACAATACACATGACTACTTTCAGAAGGCATGAAAACAAATAAGAAAACAAAGTGCAGCTTAAGATTAGGCCAGATGTATTACAATCATGATCTACTTTAGCATACTCTTAGGGAAACGTTCAGAACAACCTTTGGAGAAAGAACTAGGAGACAGGGCAAACCATAAAATTTCCTAGTTTAACTCTAATTAGCATGTAACGAAAATATCATTCAAGAACTTCCTTTCAAGTTTTTCACCTCAAGACATGGACAAACCAACATTCCTTGATAATTTGTGCACTTAATTTAAGTCATTCCCAAATATAAAAATTAGCAGAAAACATATAGATAAAGCTTATCAATGAGAGCAGGGTACTTTTAAAAGTAAATCCTAGCTCTATATTTGTTGTTCTTTATCAGAGAAAAGTGAACAAAATGGCATATATGAAAGGAAAACAATAACAGTAAGAGGCACTTCACAAATGATATAGACCAGGATCGCAAGAATCAGCTTGTATATTGATGTCAATCCAGTTACAAAATACATGTCCAGTGTTTCATCACAGCTCGAAACATCTCTTCTCAGCTTATGTGTCATCAATTACAAACAGAGCTTCACCAGCTTCAGAAAACTATTTACATGCTAGAGATATCTAGAGACCAACATCTCTCATCTTCTAAGGAAGTATTTATAGAAGAAAGAGGAGGTGGAATGAAAGAAAAGATCTCTAGGTTCAATTAATACAAGTTAATGCTTCTCGGCCTTTGAGGGGCTCAATGGAGAAGTTTTATTACATTTCTCTGTATTAATTGGTTTTCATTAAGTATTTATCCGCTTAGCAAATTTTATTGACTTTACAAACTCTTTAAGCGGGCTTGCGATAACTCTCGCTACTTTAAACAAATTATCACTGACTAAGGCAATAACTATGCCTTCTTTTATTTATTGTTGCTGCAGGTGGCGCTTTGGTAGCTGGGGGATTATTTGGCCTCTGCTGTGGCAATGGAGGCCTTTCGGACTGATATTTCTCTTTTTTTTAATCTTAAAACATATTTAATCTGTTTTGGTTTGTGTTTTAGGTCTAATTAGGCCTTGATCTTCATTTTCGGTCCTTTATTCCTTGCTGACTGTGGATTAGGCCTTTGATTCTCGAATTGGTGCCTTAATCCCTTAATTTTTTTTTTTTAAATATTTAATCTTCACTTATGCACTGATCTTCACCTTTAACACTGATACTCTTTGTTTATTTGATGTTTCACTATGTTTTTGTTGTTTTGCAGGCACACAGAAGGTTTACACAGGTGGAGGTATTTGTTTTAATGAAGAATTCCTTGGATCCCTTCCTATGCCAAAGGTTAGGAATCGTCATTCTTGGCCTTCGTATCATTTTTAAAACTATGGAAAAACCCCATATAACCTGTAGAAAACAAAGAAATGTTATGTAATCCTGCGAAAAATGGGTTTAAACTACTTTGGAGGTTTTGGGTGCGGGGGCGAACGAGATCCGTTGCATTAGAATAATCAACGGTCGAGATCAAAAGATGAAGTCTTTCGGGAGTGAGTTAGGTGAAAAGGGAATGGGGGTGAGATTAATTTAGGACCATCCGATATTAGAGATCGACGGTCAAGATCAAACAAGGATTTGTATTGCGGAGGGGGGAGCGGTATAGCGGAAAACCGACAGCGGTTTTCACATTTTATTTGGGTGGTAAGTGGTTTGCCTAAAAAGAATGCGATACGATACGCCAACTAACACCTTTCCCTTACAAAACCGCCCATTTCGTGTTTTTTTGGAATGTTAACATTCAGGCGCAGAAGAAACGCGAAATGGAGTTTCAGCCATTGGATGAGGGGCAGCAAATCCAACGGTGCGGATCGCATGCGATGGAGGGAAAGATGCATGGACGTAAAAGATAGGTGGGGTCAATGGTGGTTTAGATCATGACCATTGGATCTCAGGAATGGATGGTCGAGATCTGTCGATGGGGAGATATGAAAAGGGCAGAGTGTGAAGAGCGGACGTAATGTGGACCGTCCGATCTAAAAGGATCAACGACGGAGATTTGATCGCAGGATCGCATCGGCGGGAGGAAAAGGGAAAAGCAACGATGAAATGTGCCAATCCGATTGAACGTAGACCGTTAGATCTAAGAGAGACCAACGGTCAGGATTAAATCAGCAATTTTATGTCAGAGGGATCATGAGATTAATGAGCACAATGTGATGAAGCACGAACCGTCGGATCTAGCGGAATGAATGGTCAAGATTTGATCGCATCGGAGAAAAGCAAGAGGCCAAAACACCGGGGTTTTTGTTTTTGCGATGCGCGATTAAGCGCTGGCCGTTGGATCGGTATTAAGCGCTGGCCGTTGGATCGGTTTTAGAGATCAACGGTCAGGATTGATTCGGCAGGGTGATGACGGAGGGCTTATGGGCAGAGCGCGATTGAATCTCAACCATTGGTTCTTGTGGATTCAACGACTGAGATTAAATCATAGGGATCGCATCGGAATGGGAAAAGTGAAAGAATGGAGGAAAGAGTTGCGATGCAATGTTGCGCTGACCATTGGATCACAAGGATGATCGACAGCTGAGATTAGATCACAGAATCGCATCGGAATAGGAAAAAGGAATTTGTGATTTTTCTAGGAAGAAACTTGTGATTGCGATTTAGCCGATGGTCGTTGATCTACAGAGATCAACGGCCCAAATTTGTTCTGAATCACTTCATCGGGTTTATAAAAAACAAAGGAAAATAAGGTTCGGAAAAAGGTTTTAAAGCTTTTTAAGCGCCCGATTGCGGGGCTTCGGCCACATGAGGCGGAGGGGCTAAAGGAAATAAGCCCTTGGGGGCTTAAGAACCTATAGTGCGGAAAAGTGTTTTTTAGGCCAAAATAAGGATTTTTAAGGCCAAAGGGGGGGTTCCAATAGGCTAAAAGAGGATTTTTAAAGCCAAATCAGAGGAAGAAAGAAGGCTAGAAAGAGGGTTAGAGTGATTTTGAAGGTTAAATGAAGGCTTATAAAGGGATTTGTGAAAGGGAAGAAGGGTGAAAATGGAGAATGAAAATGATGGAAAAATGGAATTTTTAAGCAGTCTTTCTCTTGGAAAAACAATAGGTACTTTAGGAGTAATAATAGAACAGCAGTGAAGATTAACTCAAAGGGTAAAGATCATCATAAGACTTCAAGAACTCACAATTTGGACATGAATTGTTTCTTGAAGGCTAAAAAATATTTAGCCACCATTTGGTATGACAAATTTTTATAGGGGGCTAACAGCAGCTCCAAATTGGGATGGCAACTCCTTGGAGGTGCCAAGAACCATAGAAATTCATCTATGGAATGTTGATTAGTGTCTTGCACTTTGATAATATTTTTATCAGCTGCTAACAAAAATGATTAGAACTTGATATATCAGCAGGAAAGTGTTCTCCAAACATCTACCTACACAACCTACTTCCTAACATTTTTTCTCCAGAAGGTGCGTTTGGATTTGCGAACCTTTTCATCAATATCTTATTCTTTTATTGAAAACATAAAACTAATCTAAGTCTACTCTTATTCCTCCATGAGTTCAGATTAAGCAGTTGAACTCATATGTTTCTCTACCTAACTATTATCTGTTAGGATTAGACTGTCTAACAGATTTTTATTCTCTAAATTCTAAAACAGGAAATTTAAAAGTAGTCAAGTCAGGATTAAGCAGTCTAACTTGTTGTTGATCTATGGCATAAAAACAAGCTGAACATAGAATTTAATTTGCAGAAAATTAAAGAAAAATGGTGAAGGCTTAAGATCTGAGAACTAAAACATCCTTCATTATTTCTTCAGCTCTGTTTTGCATTTGTTTGAGCCGTCTTTCTTTCTTTCCTGGTCCAAGTTTTGGGCATATCAAAACCAGTTTTTTTTCTATCTTTGGCTCAATATTTGATCTAATTAGAGCCATTCTTCTTTTGAGATTCATAGGTTCAGATTTGAGCTTGTTTTAACCTTCATTTTTCTATCCTAATCTACCTTACCGATAAGCCAAGATTGAGCTGTTTGGCTGATCCAATACACTAACCTATCAGCAGTAAATTGAAAAACTAATTAGTCATGATTAGGTTGTATGACTAACTAGAAGTGTTTTTTTTAGGGGTGGCATTTGAGCTTGCACACTTTCAAACTTTGTTTCTCTTTTTTGGTATGGGGCTGTACCTTTCTTGTTTTCATTCTACCCTCTTTTATTTTCTATTGTTTTTGTATTTTTTCCTTTTCTTTAAAGAAAAAAATAAACAACTAACTAAATGCTCAAAGCTGAGCCTTATTGACATTCCTATCTAACCTATTCTAACTTGGAATATTTACATCTCTATATAGTAGAATTGTGCCAATGTAGTCAGTTGAGTAGTGACAAAAAGAAATAGAGACACTGGCTACTAGTCAAAGGTAACCACAATACATATTGAATATTAAGATTTAAAACCAAGGCTATCACAGAAGGTGACAACATTTTATGTCTTTGGCTCTTGCAAAAGATCCATACTTGAGAATTTGAGCCAATTGGAACCTCCACACACTCTTCCATAGGATCAACAAAGAAAATATGAGAACTCTCTTCTTTTTGGCCCTCCATGATTGGTAGATTGTCTGCCTCTAAGATATCAGTTTTGAGGACTGCACCTTCAGTGTGTTCCTTGGAAGCATCATCATCCTTCACCTGCAAATAAACAAACAGTGAAATTTCTTCTTTCTCTAAATCTATGCTTGCTTCTAATGTGAATTTAGGTTCTTTGGATGACAGATTGATATCAGCAATGGGAAAGGATTTCTCTTGAAAATATAATATGTCCTTAGCAAGATAGTCTTCTATTTGTTTTTCTTCCCCAAATAATTGCCAGTCCTTTTTATGGTTTGGGACAGTTGGTCTGAATTTTTCTTGAATTGAATATTGTTTTCTTTCCCAAGGTCTCAGACATGTATTAGCAACAAGGGCTAATCCATTGGCAGGAATGTTCTGGTTTTTAGGGACAAGGATAAGTTGGAACTCTTAAAATGTTTTCAACAAGTCCATAACATCCTCCTTATAGGCTCTAAGTATGGGATGTTTAACCATGTATTCTTCATTTACTTGCCTGATTGCCAATTCTACATTTCCATGGATTTTTATCCTCTGGGCTCCTAATTTCTTCAATAAGTGCAGCCCTAAAAGAAGTGCCTCATACTCCACTATGTTACTTGTGCATCGAAAATTTAATTTATATGCATGGCCTTCAGAATGATTGTTTTATGTATTGTAAAGCCATATTCCTACACCTGCACTGGTTTTAGTACATAACCCATCAAAGCTCATACTCCAAAGAGGACTAGTTCCAAAGTTATCCTTAATTTCCTTACTATCTTCTTTGTCTCGAGTGCCATTAGGTTGTTCTACGGAGTAGGCACTATGTTGATGATTGTTTTGTTCAAATGAAGGTTTGGAGGGGAGCTTCTTATTTAATATTTGATCAATTTCTTCTTCTATCAAAGGAGAAATCTCCCTTTTAGCATAAACATAAGTACTGCAAACTTCTTTCTCTACTGGATCAAGGTAAATATTCTTTTGAGAAAGACAATCTTCCTCATCTTCATTGTCATATAAACTAGAAAAATCATTATACATTGCAGTGTTATCCTCTAGAAGTCCTAGTGTGTCCTGTTTTAATGGACTGAGCCCTATGAAGAGGTTATTATATTCTTGAGCAGGGGTAAGTTCAATTACTTCCTCTTTTTCAAGAGAAGGATCTTTGGTCTCAACCTGCTCAAAATGTTCTTCATTGCTTTCCTCCTCAACCTCTAAGCTGAAAGGTTCTGAGATTTCATAGCTTTCTTCATCAGTATCATCAATAGCCTGCATTGGCTCATCACTTTCTTGAAGCTGATGGATATTATCTTCCTCCCGCAAATCTACTGATGATGGTCCTGCAAGATTAGCTTCTATTTGGAAAAAATCATCATCAGACAGATCAAAATTAGAAAAAATGTTACCAATCACCTACTGGATTCTTAGCAATTCTTTTTTCAAAATAATCCGCAAGTTCATTTTCTAATTTAAAATCTTGCTTATCATACATGCTTTATATGTTGTTTATGTCTTGCAGTGATTTGGTTTGTTTTTCCTGAGGACAAGGTGTGGGTATTTTTGAATAAGCATTTCTAGTTTTACCCTCATATTCTTCCTCCGTTATGTTTATCAAGTTGTGGGTTGTAACTATAAGTTTTTCCAGCTTGGTTTCTGCAGAGATCGGCCTTTCTTGCTCTGCTTGGTCCTTCTTTATTGCATTTAATTTTTCCTCCCTGTCCCATATGTTATATTCGACAGTAATTTCTATGTTCTGCATTTCTTCCAGGCTTGAAGGCTTTCTTTCTCTTATCTGGAATTCCACCTCAGGGTCAAAATAACTCGGATAGTGCAATAGGGCCCATCCCAAGGGTGGTTTTATCCTAGTAGGTATTGCATTGTACTGGTAGGTATTGCATTGTACATCTTATTGAACCTAGCTGAGAAGTCTTGTACTGTCTTTTCTGGTTGTCTCTTTAAGTTCTTGTATTCTTTTATGATTAGAATTTCATTTCCCCTGATATCCCACTTATCTAAGAAGACTTGAGTAAATTGATGAAAATTGATAATGCTTGCAGCTATAAGGTCATCATACCAACTCCTAATTTTTCCTTGTAAAGATAAGGCAAACATCCTAATACGCACATCAATCTTCTTCTATTTCATAAAGGTCAAGTAAATTCTCAAGATTTTGCATGTGTCTCTCAGTTGTATCAGTTGAGCTTTCTCCATCAAATCTGGGTAGTTTATCTGCAAGATTTGCAGGGAGGGATTGGAAGTTAGGGGGTAAAAGCAGAGGCTTGTATCTTTCCAGAATCTTAGCGAGTATAGGTAGTGTAGAAGGAGATTTATGGCTGTTTGAGTTTTCGGGTAGAAGAGGAAAGGTAGCATGAGATTCCTTATTCACTAGATCTTCCACAGGTGAATCTGGGGTGGGCACAGGTGTATAAGACTGATCATGATCTAAAATTTGAGGCTTACTTTTCAGAGGCTTGAGATTCTTCCAATAATAAATGTAGATCTCATCAGTGTATTCTTGATCAGGCTTAAAGTAGGATAGAACATAGTTATAGAAAAAAACAATAATTTCTTAAATCCAACTTAGGCCTGAGCGCTCTTTCTTTCTAGGATGACTGGTCATGTTTCAGGTTCTTCCTCCAGTGGAGTCTTTAGGTCTTTTGAGAGTTGTGGAGTCGCCAAGTGGATGATTTAAATTTTTTTGTCCACCAACAATATGATTGGGTTTGCTCAATGCATTCCCAAGGGAGTTTTATTAGGACTGGAAAGGTAATAGGTCTACTGGAGGCCAGTGGAGTCACCAGGTGGAAGTTTTTAGCTCTTTTGTAGGTAAAATGTTTTATGGTCCACCACCATGTACCAATCTAAAATGTTTTGGGTCTTCTGAGGTCTTAAAGATGTATAAAATGTAATTGACTCAGAAGTCCCCAGTGGAGTCGCAAAAAATGTTAGCTCTCTGTAATTTCAGTAGATTGGCAAGACTAAAGCTGCAGGGAGGACATTTGAACCACTTTGGGATTCTAGGATCTAGCCCTCCTGAATCCAGAAAGGGATCTCTCTAATAGTGCAAAGATTGATTTATCTTTAAGGCTTTTGAAATGATATTAGGCTAGTTATGAAGAACGAGGTTTTTGTTTGGTTTTGGTTGGGAAAAGATATGTGAAGGTGAAGGAAGTCTAAATGAAGGGTGAAGGTGAATGAAAGTGAAGGAATGATTCAACTAAGAAGATATGCTAGAAACAACTTCAATCCATTGGGCTATGGAGTCATAATGGGATTTAATTGAAACAACAAGGTTCAAGAGTGGTCCATGGGGCAAGTCATCTATGTCTAAGGATCTCTTTAAGTTGATTTTATGGAATGAAAACAATAAGAAATTAAGATTTAAACAGATGAAGAACAAAGAGCAGCTTAATATCAATTAAGTACTTTGAAACTAACCTGCTTTTGGCATGCACTTGAGAAAAACATAAAAGTAATCTAAGATCAGGTAAGTACTTTGAAACTACCCTGCTTTTGATGCACTTTCAATAGAAAACATTTAAAACACAAAATAGAATAGCTTAAGATCAAGTAAGGACTTTGAACCTATCCTGCTTTTAGCGTATTCAAAGGGAAACTTTTCAAAGCAACTGTTGGAGAAGAGACTAGAGGACAGGGCGAACCATAGACTTCCCTAGCTCGACTTTAATTAGCAAACTTTCAAGACAAACAATTAAGATAACAAAGAATAGCCTAAGATCAGGTAAGGACTTTGAACCTATCCTGCTTTGAACATACTCTTAGGGAAACTTTCGAACAACTTTTGGAGGTAAAACTAGAGGACAGGGCTAACCATAGACTCCCCTAGTTCAACTCTACTTAGCATAAACTGAAAATAACATTCAAGAACAATGTTTAAAGTTTTGGCAGTAGGACGAGGGAACACCAGCATTCCTAACTGCTTGGACTATATTAAATCATTCTTAAATACACAATTGGAAGAAAACATAAAGATAAAGCTTATCAGTGAGAGTAGGGTACTTGTGACAATAAATCCTAGCTCTATATTTGCTGTTCTTTATAAGAGAAAATGGACAGAATGAAAACAAAAAGAAAATAACAATTTACAATAAGAAACACATCACCGTTGACATAGACCAGGATCCCATAAATCAGCTCGTATTTGAATGCTTCAAACCAGTTACAATCATCAAGTCCAGTGGGTCTCTACAGCTTCAAACTTCTCATCTCAACTTAGGTATATTCGATTACAAACAGAGCTTACAACAGCTTCAGAAAACTATTTACAGGCATCAGATATTCAGAGACCATCCCACCATCTTATCTTTTACAGAAGTATTTATGGAAGAGATGAGGAGGTGGGATGAGAGAAAAGATCTCCAGGCTCGATTAATACAGTTTAATGCTTCTCGGCCTTTGAGGGGCTCAATGAAAAAGATTTCAGATATTTCCTCTGTATTAATGGGTTTGTATTAAGTGTTCGATCTTCTTAGCAGAGTTTGTTGACCTTTAGAATTCTTTCTCATCTTTGTAATAACTCTGCTGACAGTTTTCAATAAGTTTCTTTGGTTGAATTAACTGTTCAGCCGTCTTTAGGAAAAATATCACCGACTGAGGTAATAAATCTGCCTTTTTTATTGCTTTGAGGCTGCAGGTGGCTTTTGGTAGCTGGAGAGGATTCAATTTGCCTCTGATGTGGCAGTGGAGGCCTCTCGAATTGATAGAATTCTCTATCTTTCCCTAAAACACCTTTGATTCGCTTTAGTTCTGTGTTTTAGGTATAATTATGCCTAATTTCTGTCTTCTTTTCTTCAAACTGTGTTTAATTGAGTGGATTAGGCTTTTAGATAGTCAATTTAGGCCGTAGTCCCTCAAAAACTATGTTAACAATCTTCAATTCTTCATCTCTGCTGCGACTAGATCCTTTAACACTGATACTCTTTATTTGAGTAATGTTTATTGTGTCTTGTTGTTGTGCAGGCATTTACAGAGGTTTTATAATGGCATCAGTGCTCATGAGGTTCTGATAAAACATAATTTGGAACCCTGCGGAAAGATCTTCTTTATGAATAAAGGCCTGGGGGATCGTCATACCCGGCCCTTGATTTTCTTTTAAAACAATGCACAAACCATTAAAACCTGCACAAACAAACGAAATTATAAAAAATCCTGCGGGATAAGGTTTAAACTACTTTGGAGGTTTAGGTTAGATCACAACCGTTGGATGAAAGCAACCAACGGTGAGGATTGCTCGCTGGGATCAGATAGGAAGGTGGTTGGGTAAATGGTGGTGGAAATTAAGTCCGGGTTGTTGATCTGAAAAGATCAACGGTCTAGATTGATCGGGAGTTTTTACAACATGGGAGGTGACTTTAAAATGAAAAGGGAGAAAATGTAAAGAAAATGGGGAAAAACCTTTATCGGCAGCAAAAAAGGCTTAAAGGAGCTTTGGGATCACGGAATGAAAATGAGCCGTTGGATTAGATCAACAAACAAAGATCAACGGTGGAGATTTATCGGATTTCATCGCATCAAGGGATTTGCGATGGCAGGGTCAATGGATTTTGAGTGATGCGATGGGGGAAGGCCGATGTGATGGTGCGATCGGGCATATCACATCGGCGGGGGAAAGAAGACAAGGGTAACAAAAACGACGGGGATAAAACTCCGATGCAATGGTCTAAAAACATAAAAGCCTTGCGAACGGGTAAATACATAGGAAAATAATGAAAATGAAATGAAACGGGGCTTTGAATGGTGGGACCGGCATGGGCGGAGGGCGATTCAACATGGACCGTTGGATCTCAGGAGGAGATCAACGGTGGAAAATGAATCGGGAGTCGGCAATCGGAGGGAACAAATGGTGTAGCGCTTAAATATTTACCGATGCGTCATCTCGCGATTACGCGCTACCGTCTGGACGACTTGCAAATCACCTGGTGAGATCGTAAGAGACATCGCATCGGAGGTTTCAAAGGAGACGCAATCAGAAGAACTCTTTGCAGAATTTCCGATGCGATGGGCGGGGAACGGAAAAGCGCATTGGCCGTTGATTTGTTTAAAGGATCAACGGTGGAGAATGCGGCGGGGGTCCATAGAATAAAAACTCAATCGCGTCAGAGTTTTTCTTTTTAACAAAGGAAATGCACTCGTTTGAAAGTTCCTATTACGATTAGCGCCTTCGGGCTTAGAGCCTGGTTCTGGTGCCCGGGTCATATGTGGGGAAGTGGTTTAGGGGCTTGGCTGAAAGGGGCTTAAGGCCTTAGTTAAAAAAGATTGTTTTTTATGATTTTTTAAGGATTTCCAAAGGATTTTGGGGGTTTCGATAAGGTTTAAAAAGGAGTTTTAAACCTTATTAAAGGAAATTTATGAAGGGAAATGGAGGAAAATGAGAAAAAAGGAGGATTTTTATGACAAAAAGGGGATAAAATGGAGGTTAATTTTTTGAGTGAGAAAGAAGGTAAAAATGAATTGGGGAAATGGGTTTTTTTGAAAGGTACTTTTTCTCCTTACAAACAAGTATGTTTTTCGTGTAAATGAGGGAAAAGGCAAGAAGAGTATTTTAAAGGATAAGATCATCATAAGACTAAGAACTCACAATTTGGTCATAAAATTGTTTCTTGAAGGCTACAAGAAATTTTTTAGCCACCATTTGATATGAAAATTTTTATAGGTGGCTAACACCCGCATAAATCCGCATCAATTGTATCAGAGTGGTCTTTATTTGGTTTTTCTTTCTTTCGTATGTCCCCAATGTGGTCGTGGTATAAGGATTTAGGACTCGATCTAGTTGTAGGACTCGATCTAGTTCAACCCTTCCAAGATAACCCTTGCAAGGTTAGCCTCGCAAGCCTTGACGAACTCCCATGGAAAAAGAAAAGAAAGATGAGGGAGCTAGAGATCCTATCAAAATATTGCTCGAGGAGGCCCTCGAGAAAGAAAGGAATGCCATGATGGATAAATTTGCTAAGATACTTCAACGACTTCCCACCTACGGTGCATCTGCATCGAAAAGCCACTCTGGAGGCACCACTCCCTTCAAGGTACAGGTAAACTTTTACATTCCTATATTTGAAGGTCAAATAGAGACAGATGCCATAGATAGATGGTTGAATTTGCTGGAAGGGTATTTCTGGGTCCATGATTTCTTTGGCTGATAAAAGATTTTTTTTTCACTCCTCAAAGTTGTCCCCCATGTCAAATACTGGTGGGAAACCTATTGTGAGCAAGAGGACGAAGGGGAACCCTCTCTATTCTTTGCCACACCCACTTGGAATTTGTTCCGACATGGAATCAAGGAACAATATTACCCCGTGGGGAGCTATGAGGACAAATACATCCAATGGACCACACTGCGGCAACAAAGGGATCAAGATGTGCACGAACTGACGAATCTGTTAAATACCCTGTGCACAAAGTTGGGTATTAAAGATTCAGAGAGACATTTGGTGTTCAAGTATCGCAGTTGTCTGCACAAACACTTTCAGGAGGAAATGGAGTTCCTCAAGATTACATCGCTTGGCATGGCATATCGCTATGCCACCAAGATCGAGTAGAAATTTAAGGAGAAGAAGCGAGACTTTGGATCTGTGAATCCTAAATGTGCCCTCGAACTGAAGAACAAGGGGCAAGGCCAAAGCAGTGCGACTCAGAACAACACCACAAATCCAAAGAAGGACATAGGGAAGTGGTGTGAATCACATAACAGCCCCACTCAATCCATAAATGAGTGTCAGGCCAAACAGTCATTGGTGGCCAAACTAAAGGGACCCGAATCAGATGCATTCTTTGATCCTGAGTCAGAACCAGACAAAGGCAATGACAAAGGGAAGCAGATCATTGATGCAGATCCGAGTGCCATTGTTGCCACCACCAAGATCTAGAGGGAGGATCTAGAGGATCCAGAGGAGGGGGAGAACATCTTCCATTGACATATGTGGGTGAAGGGTTGTCCACTATAATTTATTTTCGATAGCGGACGCCAAAAGAACCTCATTTCAACAGAGGTTGTGAAGTGGCTCGGCCTACCGACCATAGCACACCCGCAACTGTATACCATCGGGTGGCTCCACCCAAGGAGAGATATTCGCATCCACTAGTGGTTCTGCCTTCCATACAATATCAAGCCATTCACGGATGAGGTATTGTGTGATGTTGCTCCTCTTGATGTAGCTGATGTATTATTGGGCCAACCATACTTGTGGAGGCGACATGCTCTGTATGAGTCTAGGCCTCGCATTGTTGTTATTACTTTGGGAAATAACTTGTACAGGATACTGGAGGTAGTACCGCCTCCTACCATCTCTTTGACTACTGCAAAATAGCGTAGTAAGATTGTTTCCCAAACCAAGAAATTTTTTTTCCTTACAACTCTCTCATAGGGAAAGAAGAATATTGTGGCCACAACCTCGAAACAGGGCTCCCCTGCATGGCTGCAATAGATGGACAAAGTCATGGAGGAATATGAGGAAACTTTCTCCTCACTCACAAAGGCTCCTCTACAATGTTAGGACAAGCACACCATTGATCTGACCCCTGACACACCACTACCTGATGTTGCCATACCTCATGCAACTACATAGACATAATCCACACATGTACTATTTGAGGCTGATAAAGAAACCAAATTTACTAATTGGATCCAACATGTCCTCCCGCAGGTCCATGAAATCTTCGACAACAGAACGTGCCTCATCTCATGGAGGTTCTCAACGCAATAGGGATCGTTGCTTCTTAACGAGGGAGGAATGATCTAGGTGGATATTGGTGGCCACCCACCTATTCCATTTGGACTCGCATCATCAATTCGTGCAACTTTTCACTTTCAGCACAACTTACTATTTTTAGCAGGTTTTCAGGTCCTGCACTCCCAGAGCTCTTTTGGGGCCTTAATGATCCAAGTGGACATTGGTGGCCACCCACCTATTACATTTGAACCCTCACCATCAGCTCTTTCAGTTTTTAAGTTGCAACACAACATACTATTTTTAGCAGTTTTTCGGAGCCATTTTGAGGCCCTAAACGACATTTTTTGGGCATCGTTTGTTTGAAAGATAGGATTTTGTTCTGAAATTGATATTCGTAGAAAATGTTGTATTCCTCGGATATATTTTTCTAATGATGTATCATACACATCAAACAGAGTTCGTATGCCAAAGTTACGTCCCCGGGAAGTTGAAACACCAATTTACCCAAACGGGGCCCATAGTTTTGGTGCTTCATCTCCTAGGGTTAGGTTTTTTGGACGTTTAGAGTTCTCCATTGTTTATCAATAATATATAGGCCCTCGAGCCTCATTGTAACATAGTGCAGAGGCCTATAGCTGCCACCTCTCTTCTCAGAGATAAGCTACTAGCGCCCTAGCTAGTTTATTTCCATTGTCTTTAAGCAAATTTCAGTTCTTTGATATTAATAAAATGAAGCAGTATTTCCACTACATCTCTCTATCTATGGCTATATGTGTATTCTGTTGCGTTCCTATATAAATCTGGATCAATGGATATCTTAATGGATTTGAAATGGACGAAGCAACATGATAGATATTTACACCAGGTTTTCCAGCATGCTTTTCCATGTCGTCCAAAGTTTCATTTACAACCATGTCTGCTAGTATTTGTAATTTGTGTTCATGGTAACATATTAAGGAAACACCATTCACAATGAATTATGAATCCATTTTTTGGATTGAGGATTTAGGAATATTGGCAAATTTGACTAACATAAGTGAACTAAACTGTTTAATTTTGAAACCCTCTCTCAAATCTCAAAAATATTCTAAAATTTAGAATGAAATTAAATTCAACACATTAAATACCAACTAGATCAATCACAATATTTGCATTGACCAGTAAGTGAGATACTTTACCTTTTCCATAGTGTACATTGAGAGGATCAAGAATTCTGTAATTTCAATTTCAAACTGGTTAACAATGTTGATATTGATATTTGTGAAGGGGTACAAATTTTTTGTGTAATTATTTTTAAAAGTATGAGGAAATTCCTACTTATTAATTTCCTCCCATAAGCAACATACACTATTAGCATAATATTTCTCATTATATTCTCTACGGATAGAAGGCCCCTCATGATATTGATAATCCTAGCTTCCCTTTATTAATATTCCCTCTGATGTTAAGAATCTATGAAATAATGTCATTATAGGGAGCTGGTCAAAGGACGCTCTACCCATCTCCAAAACTTGTGTGACACACAAGTCTATGATGAATTCATCATTTTCGAACAACCACAACATAATAGAATTGGCTTGGTTGAGTCTTGGGTGGAGTAAAACTAGCTGGTGAGAGTGGCTTTATGAAAATTCTAAAATATTTTACAACATTATTTTCAATCGAACTATTCTAAAATTCTGAAATTCGAACATGTGAAATTAGTTCTATTAAATTGAATTTTTCTTCGAGCAATGACACCATGAGGATTTTTGCTAGGTTTTTCTCCAGTGCATAATCATAGGAAAAATATCAAAGTCTGCATTTCTTTATTTGGTTTCTTTGGCTATTTCATTAATAAAGAAAGTGGAATATTAATTAAGGAGAGGAGTGGTCCAGCCAATGGGGAAATAAACAAAGTACGAAATATATGCTTGGGGCTTTTGAACACATTAGCAGGATAAGATTAAGATTAAATATACTCAAGGTGTTTAGTGTAGATTAAGAAAATCGAATCTTGAGGTGAAGAATAGGTCAAAATTTTGGATTTTAATGTGAGTTGAAATGGTTAATCAGTAAGAGCTTTCTTTGACAAGTGGTTTTTCACTATGCTCAATCTGTAAAAAAATACCCCATCTCACCTTAATGAAGCAAGAACTCCATATGATAGTGGTTTCTCATTGCACTCAAAACTAATGGGACCTGGCCTATGTGCTTTTCTAATCATTTTTCAAAAGAAATTTTTCCTCTTTAAATGGTCAGCTAGAAAGAAATTTTTGAACGGGGTTGTTTTCCACTGTTCTTGAAAGTGCTACCTCATCACGTCTCTAATTCTGAATCACCTACGAGGCTCCAGATTGAGTAGTGATGTTTGGTTCAGATTGAAAATTGTCGGGAGCAACGACTGTGCTATCGGTGTGAGAAAAATATAATAAATTAATTTTGAACATGTGAAGATAGACTTGAATTTCTCGTGTCACTGTTGGCCATGGAGGAATCATATTGCATAAAATAATTCATGTACAAGATGAAAGAGAAATGTTTCTATTGGCCGTAGATGGTCCAAAGAAAATGCTGTTATTGGTCGCAGATGATCCAACAACAATGTTGCTAGTAGTCGAGGCATAAAAAAAATGATTCATAGTGGCATTGATATTTGGTTGTACTCCTAATTTGGGTGGATAACCTGTTTTATATCACAGATTAGTCCATTCCTACGCCGGATTTCATGATGAGTTGTGAAATTTTTTATTCCCATTAAAACCATCTATATTTTTATACTACTTATGTTACTCCCACGATTCTCTGCGGTTGAATTAATTTATACAAATGTTGGGGTTAGAACTATTTTTTGAGGAGAATGCTAATTACTGTGTATTGAAAAAATCCTAGATCAACGTGGATGCATGAAAAATTTAGTAATTTTAATGAACATCTGAGTTATGTAACTGACATATGGACTTAATAAAAAAATAAAATACAATTTTTTTTTGACTTAAAATAAAATCTTATCACACAATTAATGTGGGATTTGCACTGAAAAAAAATTAACATTTTATAATGTTAGAACACAAATTCTCATACTCGACTTGATTTTTGAACAAAAAAACAGAAAGTTTATTCGGGAGGAATTCAATTGTAATTTTTTTTCGAATTGCTTTTTGTTGATCTTTATTTAATATATTAACTATCTTAGCCATTCAACTACTCAGGTTATTGATCCATGTTGGGGTAGGAACACATCATGGAAAACCAAAAAAACTTGTATGAACTAACAAATATCAAGTTTGAATTATTTGCAAGGAAATTGAGCTCAACCAAAAACTCTAGAGGTGAAAAAGATAATCATGGCCTATTGTGGTAGTTGTTTTGGTGCACAAGTGTACGAATCCACCAGTGCTTTGGAGGAGTGGTCGCTGCCTCCAAGCTATGGTCACAAGAAAAAAAAAATGGTTAGTAGGTTAGTGAACATGCTATAAAATATAAAACACACTAAATCATGGTATATTATGCGTATAAATAGAGAAAACACAACTAAACTAAACATAAACACAAAATATTAGAAAGAGTCAAACATAATAATAATTCAAATAGTGGAATCAAAGTCCCCTCTTATTGATCACTGTTAGGAAGAAAGATACTACGTTACCCTCTTGCCAAAGGACCCTTAGAACTATGGAGTTCTAAGACCCAGTGCAAGAACATTTTTACCCTTTAGCAGTTGTCACAAGGTCTCTCTCTCTACTCCAAAGGATTGAAGTTTTTTGATGGCCAACAACCGAATCCTCTCTCTACTGTTGCTCTGGATTTCACACTACTAGATTTCTCATGGGAAATTTGGCTAGCATAACAATGTGCTCCAATTTTTCTCATCTCTTAGTGGCCATTTATAGGTGAATTCAAATTCTCCTTCCCTCTCTTAATACATTGGTGGATGGTGACCCATGAGAGAGGGTTGATTGCTTTGTGTGCCACTTGATTCCTTTGTGTGCTCCCTTGAGGTCCTAAGGTGGCTTAGGTAGGTGTCGTTGGGTGACCTCAAGTGTAGGATCATTTCTTGAAGTGGGCCAAGTAGTTCCATGAAGTGACTTTTTGAGGGAAAGTCACACTTATCGAAGAAAAATATGCACAAATTCAAATTTTTCTTGAGTATCTGGTGCACAATTTGACTTTTTACTCTTGACCTTAGAGATTTTTAAAATTTTTCAGGTCCTCTAATGTGCCTTAGCCTTGTAAATCCTTTTGCCTTACATTTAATAATGTCATCTTTGCTTGTCTAATTTTCCAGCGATAATAGTTGCCCCCTAATGTGTGAGGCCTAGGAAGAACTGTATAGCCAAAATAAATTATATTTTATTTTTTGTGTACTGTGTGGAGAGAGAGAGAGACCTGCGTACTACTGAAGGTTGGAAACACCTTACAATGGGTAGAAGAGAGACCATGTTCTGTGTGAACCCTGCAATAATTAGTGTGATACAATAAATACAATTTTTCTATGAGCCAGACATGTCCCATGCTCTTGATGCTTTGGCTAGCTTAACAAATCTATTTGAAAGATAAAGGTTATGTTTGTGTCATTGTTATGGTAGTGATCTGCTAATTTGGTTGATCAAAATGATTGTTGATGCCCTCAGGGGCCTTTTTATTTGAAAATAGGTGGAATGTTGTGCCCACATGCATAATATTGGTATGTCATACAAACTATCATTGTACACATGGGTGTATGATTGGGACCTTCCCATGTAAGAATTTTTGAGAGAGATTCTTATAATAGCACAGATCTTCGACGAATTTGCACAAAGTGCAATGGTTGTAAAGTATGATACCATCTTGACATGAAATCTTGTGCCATAGTTGAAATTCAGGAGGATTGATGACATCTGTGGGAAATGGCGATTCCCACAGTGCCACCCGAGAATGCCCCTATTGTGGTGAGGAGCCATCCAAGGTGCTGCTCCCTTTTTGGAGAATGTGCGTTGAAGTCGACAAAAAGGAAGCCTCAACTGAATGCAAGAGTTGCTAATGCAAGCGACCAGGTTCTAGGATTTAATAGGTTTAACATAGGCATGATGGCGAGGGGTGACTGAAATTGATGATGGGAATTCAGTGGCCCAAAGTTGGAGCATAAAAAAGAAGCTTGGCAGTAGTCATAAGTATTTTTTATGAGGGAATTCTTAGAGTCTGTAGGAGGTCTAGGGTGAGTATATGCTCGTTATGAATGTCGTGGTGACTTTGCATGAAAGGTGTGATGCTATGACCAAGGGTAACTAGGGACTGCTTCCATGGGAGAAAAAAAGAAGGATGAGTGGGGGAATGTTCTCCATTTGAGGTCTTTGTACACTTACCAAAAGATGAAACAATGGGATTGGATTGAACAAAACGCAGAGACGGGTGCCCTAAAACACGAAAGTGCTCACTCACTGATGATGTGAGGAGGGTGTTTTTGTTGAGGGTTGGGGCCCCATAGGTTGGTCTCTTGTGTTGGGGTGATGAATTATATGGAAAATATCACAAATGGGCTATGATGATGGAGGGATGGTAGGCCAAACATGATACACGGTGGTGCATATTGGATCTGCTTGCAAAAAATGGTAGTTCGGGAAAGGGGTTTTATTTCGATATGGTAAAACTTGATTTCATGCATAGTGGATGAATGGGCATGAAGTGCTTCCCAGACTGAAGTGGTATGGCCATGGAATTGTAATTTTTCTGATGTGTGGTCTACTGTGAGTGACCGAAGCCATTGAGGGGAGGCTCTACCAACCAACAAGGATGTTTATCGCATGTAAGGTCGGGAGATGATAAACATGGTCGGGTGTTTGGAACCTATGGTTAATTTCTTGTGGAGAAATGATGTCAGTGTATGAAAAGTTTTTCTGGGACTCTATCATGTTGAGGGTCGAATGATACCTGCTCTGGAACCTTCAATACATGGGATGATGGATTTTTTGTACAATACCTACAAAAAAATACCCAAAGTGAAAGAATCTTCTCATTTGAATATTATCGAAAACATGTGTTGAATGAACATAAGATAAGAGAGGGCATACCTGTTACACTAAAATTTTTCACCATGACATTTAGCTGCCTATATGGGTTCATCATTACCTATTTTATGCTCCCCTAGATTTCCAAAACCATAAAGCTCCTAAACCAAATCTTGGAATTGGAGAAAAGCTCATTAAAACCCCAAAAAGCCTAACTCCGCACTTTTCCTAGCTCTTACCTGTGGTACCGCGGTTTCTTGCTCTATAACCTATAGAACATCCCACATGCTCTGCTTATTAAAACTTCAGACCCCCATAAAAGGTAAAATAAAAGAAAAAGTAAGTTCTAGAAGCCTAGCTGGTCGAATATTCTCCTAGCTGGAGGCTTCTAGAAGCATTATCAAGTCGAGCTTTGCCCCTTCTTTCATGAACCTCTATCCCTTCATTAATGTAGATTATCCCTTGGTATTTGGAGCTAAAATACCTTTATGATAGGAATTTATCCCCATATTTATGGAATTGAAACCTCCTCCATTTCCCTATAAATTGAGCTCAAGTTTCAGTCTCAAGGGTAGACTATAGCTTGCATAAGGTGATTGCTGAAGAAATTCCCAATAGAGCATACTCTCTACACTAGTCATCATTGGCATGAGAATGATCACACACTCATGTCCATAAATTCGTGCTACTTAAGAGAGAAGAAGGCTTTTCAAACCGAGAGGAACGGTTGTTCAGGACCCCGGAAGAACCTGTATGAAATCAAGGCAATAATTTTGTAAGGTTACTTCTTATTATACAAGATAATACAAAAGGATTCTATTTTCTCATTAAATTTTTCATGTATCTATTGAGTAATTTAATTCTTTGATTCCTTGATCACTGAGATAGATTAGTGTTTTCTCAATTATTATATCTTGTAGGTGCTTTTAATCCTTTTTTCTGTCTTTGATCGTGGGTTTCACATGTTGAAGTGACCTCTTTTGGAGCAACTAGATAGAATATTTCAGCAAGTGTTGGACTTCAGGTAGGGGCATGTTCTCATACTTTGTTATTTAATAATTTTGAATAAAAAATTATCTAGAGAAAATGGTTTTCGTTTGGATGTTTGTTTCGAGATATCCTTAGGATACTAGGGAGATTTCTCTTGTCCGCAAGAGGGATTAATCCACATAACAAAAAGGTGACTCAGCTGGGGAAAAGGAACTTAGTTTTCTTTTTAATTTTCAATTTGAATTTTGAATAAATTATTTGATTACTTCAAAACTGGGTTGGGTAGATAACTTATCAGAATCCCTGAAAATAAAATATGAATTTTTATTTTTTCTGTACTTTTCCTAGCCTCCATGGGTTTTATTTAAAGACTGTGCGGTAGCCTCCGCAGTTTTTAGTTCACAACAGTGTAGTACCACACTGTTCTCCATTGGAACCTGTGGACTTGTGGAAAATTTTTGAAAAATTAAGAATTCTCTTTTTAGGAACCACATTACCAGATTTTCTATGTTTTCCCCAACTTGTCTTGACTGTCAAAGTCTTATGTGTGAATTTGTTTCAGCAACTTTTGCGTGAGTCTCCATTAATTTAATTGGGTGTTTTGAGTCTCTTTTTGGAGAAACTCTTAATTTGATTTCCTTTGGTCATTACTCCGAGGTGTGTCTCAGTCTCTTAACAGTTTTGCATATTTTTTCTTTTTTTTTTTGCAAAAAAAAATGTGTCTGAGTGTTAATCACCTTCGAGTGTTTTTATTTTTTTACCTTTGGAATTCTCACCTAATTTTCTTTACTTACACTTGATTGGTTCTTTAGATTACATTAGAATAATCTTGTGTCTAGGATTTCTATTGCATAGATCACTTTTGCATAATTAGAATTCTCATTTTTAGAATATGAATGAAAAATATGCATAGATTACATTTGCATACTTTTCAAGTGAATTGTGCATAGGTTACAACTACATAGTTTACATTTTGGAAAAATAAATCATAGATTTAGATAAATTTTCTTTGATTTGGTTTTACATGTTTTTATGCTTGTTTTAAAACCATAAAAATAAAAATTGGAATTGAAAAAGCATTAGTTTTTCTTGATAAAATTAGTGCATTAGAGAATTTGTTATATTTTCTCTTATTTATCAATATTTTCATTGTTGGAAGTGAATGGAACCTTTCTTCTTAATTTAGTTAGGATTCATCGAACTGAAAATATTACATTATCATAATCGATTGCATTCAGTTTTGTGTCAGGTCATAACACTACTAGTTTCATATCCATTTACCCTTTGAGTAATAACAACCAAATAACACAACGCTTAATTAAAATTCATCTAGAAATTTTTACATTTTTTAGGGCTCTTTTCACCAATCTAGCTTAGGCTAGTGCTTTGGAATAGGTTGTAGTTAACTTTCCAAAGCAACTGAACAAACAAGTAGCATCTTGCGGTAAGGAAAAATACCAATTGTTGCAATTGTGCTCTAGTAATATCTTCTTAAAAGAGTCAAGCATGAGATTGTGTTGGAACCAGTGAGGTAATTGTACCTATCTCATTGGGAAAGATAGCAGATGTGCAGATACTAAAAACGGTAAACCTCGGATAGACCATTGTCGAGGAGCCTAGGGTCACTTGTTGGTAAACCTTGGATTGTATCAAGGATCCTTCAAGGGGATTGAGCTTGTTACTCTACCATTGCGTGTATATCAGATTGTAGAATGTTCCCCCAGGTATAATTATCTCAGTTGGTGACCCTAGTGGTAATAATATTTAGGATTTTTTCCAAGGTGACGGTGGAGGGAAGGTCCCACTGTACTTAGAGAATACGTTGACTAGACTCACTTGGACTTTCCAGAGGGTCCACTTCACTTCAAGATGGCATAGTGGAGGTACTTGCACCAGTTTTTTTCATTATGTAGGTTGTCAGGGTAACTGTGCCAATCGCCAGTTTTCCACATTAATTTCTACGACGTTGGATTTCATCACCATCTAGTGTTTTTATTGTGGAAACATAATGTTTGTGTGAGGTTTGAATCCTATATTTGATAGCGCGTGTTCATTTTTTTGTTTTTACCTTTCAGGAACCCTAGGTTTTGATTGTGAATTTTAATTGTTAATAAAATTCAATGAAGTTGAATCTAATGGAAACTATTCTGGAATTTACCAAGGAACCCCTCTTAATGAGAATCCTAGTACTTTTCCTTGCTTTGGAAATGTTGGTCCTCCTTATATGGCTACATTTTCATTACCTGGATTTATCATAGGTTTACCAGTATGGTTATTTTAAACTTCATTGGCCTCTAATACTCAAATTTTTCCACCTCAACTGGATGCTTCACCTCAACAGAGTTCACCATCTCAACATCACCAACTTCATGTTGACGCTTTACCTTCTTTTCCCAACATGTCTTCCTCCATTTATTCTTCTTCACTTGGTAAAAACCTTGATGCTAGTAACCAGGTGGCTAAGAAGAAGAAGAAAGGGAAGAAGAAGAAAGGGAAGAAGAAGAAGAAGAAAGATAATAAAGAATTCAACCAACCAAAAATGGTTGTAAGTGTTAGTAGTGTTGAGGAAACCTCCAGCATGCATCGTAAACCCAAATTCCCTTGCAAGCTTTTTAAGGGTGACCACTTCCTTATCAATTGTCCTGGTATTCCTAAGGTCTTGGAAGTATTTTCAAAAAATTCTCATCAACTTACCATTGATCCATCAACTAGTGATAGTCAGGTTCCTGGAAAAAGGGTAAAGTTAGGTTTCCTTGTAGGTTATGAAAAGGGAGTCATCAAACTCACATTTTCCCTCACATGGATGAGGCCTCAAAATTGTTGGAAAACCTTACTGTTCCACAACAACAACTTCCAACTCGTTACCGTAAACATTTTCCCAACCAACCATCAGCTGACGAAGTGATTGATATAATTCCAAATACAGTCAATCACTATCCCAATTGGAGAGTGAAAATCATATCACTCAGGTAGATGGTCTATTATTTGATCAAGTGGTCGACTTGATTTCACATTTCGTCAATCCCACTCTTACTATAAAAAGTGAAATTCATACCACTCAGGTTCTTCTTGTCACATCAGATTATTTTATGGTAGGGGGCATTTCACCTGTTTCTACAGAACCCCCTCCAAGTATTGAGGTATTTTCCTTTGATTGGAATAGACTAAAAAAACCTCGTCTTCCTTCCTCCATCCCTTTCCAAATCATTGTGAAGGCTTGTCATAAGAATGTGTGTTGCACAAATATAGATGAAGGTGCTTCTCTTAGTATTTTATCCTCAAATTCTTGGCAAGCTTTGGGTTCCCCTCATCTTGTGCCTGTTATGGAGAATCTATCAGGTTTTAACAGAACCATTAGTGAACCTTTAGGGATCCTTCGTAAGTTTCCTATTACCTTGGAAGGTAAAACTGTCTGTATTGATATTATGGTAGTCCGAGGCCCCTTGGATTTCAATTTGATCCTTGGGAAAGACTATGTCTATGCAATGAAATTTGTCGTAACAACACTCTTTTGCATGATCTATTTCCCTCACAATGGAAATATTGTGATTGTTGATCAACTTTCGTTCACTAATCTTGATTTGCCTACCAATAATCTGACATCCCTAAATTTTCCTTATACAGAAGTGGTATCTACTCTGCCACAGGTTAATTATGTAGCAACCAGTCCCATGTTTTCAGTTATCAATGCAAGCGAGCCTCTTAATGTTTTCTCGACTTATTTTGACTTAGATCCGGTAATTGACATGTAAAACCCTATGGGATTATTTGAATGCGATGTTCTTGTTCCTATTGATTCCCTTGACATGTGTTCCTTCCAGAGAACTGTTCTTCCATCTGATGAATACCTCCTGGAAGGCATGATTGAGGAGTGACCCTTAACATGTGTTCCTTCCAGTTGGAAGCCATGACAAGCTTTTTTGAGGAGATTTATTTTAACTATGTCAACCTCATTTAAAAAATGAAACATGTATTAGAGGAGAGTTCCTTTTACTATGTCAACCTCGCTAAAAAATGAATCAGTTCATTACGAGGAGAGTTATTTTCCTATGTCAACCTAAATGATTCAGACCTTGAGGATAGTTATTTTCCCGTGTCAACCTCATTAAAAATGAAATAGGTTCCCGTGGGGATAGTTCCCTTTATTGTGTCAACCTCATTAAAAAATGAAACAGATACCATGAGCATAGTTCTTTTCATGTGTCAAGCTCATTAAAAAATGAAACAAATCCTCTCCTAGTCAAGTCAAGTCTTTCATTTGATCTTGTAGATGAACCTTCATTCCATCTAGCTATCTACCTAGTTGAATGAAATGAAGCTTGAGGCACATGTGCTCTAGGAAGTTACACTTGGGGGGCATTGAAACTTATCTCAAGAATGATTCTTTCCTTTGTTTCAAGCTTGTGTAAAAATGAAACAAACCACTCTCAAGCACAATTTTGCTATGTTTCAACCTTGTGTAAAAATGAAACCACTCTCAAGCATAATTTTTCCTATGTTTCAAGCTTGTGTAAAAATGAAACCTATCTTGAGTCCATTTTGGTTATTATTTTCAAGACTCACTAAACTCATGAAAATCCTGAGATTATTTTGCTATCTTTCATTCTCATAAAACACATGAAATGCTGAGTTCTTTCCATCTTTTCCTGCTCGTAAATTAAACTAAAATTCGGCCAACTGAGTATGTTTTTATCACTTTTTCGAACTCATTAAAACTTACGAAAAAGCAAAGCCATATGAGTACACTTTTTGTCACTTTTTTGAACTCGTTAAAACTTACAAAAAAGCAAAACCATGATGAGTACAGTTTTATCACTTTTTCGGGCTCTTAAAAAATTACGAATAAGCGAAACCCTGGAGTTCTCTTCTAAGCCCTTTTCACACTCTTTAAATATGAAAAGATCGTCGAGTCCTTGACTATTCAAACTCGTTAAAGGAAATAAACAGTCGTCCTTTAAGTATATGTTTACGCCTTTTCCAGACTATAATGGACTATTTACGAAAAAGGTATACATTGACTAATCTTGGTCAATAGAGTTCTCTCTTGTATTAATTTATCCTTTTTCGGGCTAAAGAGACTAAATTTATGAAAAAGAACAATCGTGGAGTTTTCTTTAGTTTTTCTTCTGACTCCCTAAAATTGAAAAAGAAAGAGTTTCTCCTATACTGGACTCATTAAAATTTAACAATAAAGGACCTGTCGATTACAAACATGAACGAACCACTCCTTCTTAGGGTTCACTTTTAATACTAAGTTGGACTCATTCAAAGGATGAGCTTACACAAAAAGCAAATTTTATCCTCCTCAAGCTTGTAAAAAATAAAGAGGTACTTGCCAGAAATGGTGGGGGAAAGGTGAGAAAATGAATCCAGTTGTCACACTTTGTTCGAAAAAGTAGTATACCACTCTTGAACATGACATTTGTTTTTACACTCATACTTGGGTTGGGAAAATCCTTTATCTAAAAGTTAATCAAACCACATTGAAATTCTTCAGCTGGTTTCTGGGTATTAGCTTTAGGTCAATTGTCACCAAACCATCTGCAGTGTCGTTATGTGTTAAAGAGAACGATTTAAATAAACCATTCATTGCAAATATTTGTGTCCATTTGCAGTGACCGTCCCTGAGTCAGTCCTTGCAAATATTTCTTCAAAGCTTGATCTAATGGTTTCGTGTCGTAGGATTTCCTATGATGGTTCACTTTCTATCAACGACAGTTCATTATCTACAAATTTGATCTAGAATCCTATCAGTACATTGGGATCTGCATGCCTTAATGGCAGGTTTATCACTTTGAACAACATGTTGCATCATTGACCTTCGATCAAATGATTCTGTGAAGTGTTCGAATTTAAATAATTCATTTACACTTCATGGATTGTATTGATTACTTTGAGAGCCATTTTCATTATTGGCGGTTTCTCTTACACTTGTTAACAGTTCACATCATTGACTGGTAATCAAGTGGTTTCTACCATGTTCGACTTCGACACAATCAATAGAATGGATAGAATCGTACTAGTTCAGGAACATAAATCAAGACCCTAGATCTAGTTTCTACCATCGAGGCTGTGAGGAGTTTTATTATTCATGATACAGTAGACTACTTATGAACAAATGTCTGCGTCCATGATGTGTCTACTATTGATGTAATTCTAAAATCATTTATGTATCAGAACATGTGGTTAGTTTTTATCTGAGTATGAGAATTCCTACCTCAACAATTATATACATATATATGTTTGCATTGAATTCTTTTACAGGTTTCAACCGATATGTCTGTAACCGAGTCCTCAGAATGATAAAGCACTTCACTCTTCAGAACTACTTCAGACTTCGTGCCTTAGGGGGCAATTTGTTACACTAAAATTTGTCACCATGACATTTAACTATATGTATGGGTTCATCATTACCTATTTTATGCTCCCTTAGAGGTCCAAAACCATAAAGTTCCTAAACCAAGTCTTGCAATTGGAGAAAAGCTCATTAAAACCCAAAAAAACATAACTCCAGACTTTTCCTAGCTCTTACCTATGGTACCGCAATTTCTTGCTCTACAACCTGCGGCACATCCCGCATGTTCTGCTTATTAAAACTGAGGACCCCCGTATAAGGTAAAATAAAAGAAAAAGTAAGTTCTAGAAGCCCAGCTGGTCAAATATTCTCCCAGCTGGAGGCTTCTAGAAGCATTATCAAGTCGAGCTTCACCCCTTCATTCATGAACCTCTATCCCTTAATTAAAGGAGATTATCCCATGGTATTTGGAGCTAAAATCCCTTTATGAGAGGACTTTATCCCCCTCTTTATAGAACTAAAACCTCCTCCATTTCCTTATAAATTGAGCTCAAGTTTTAGTCTCAAGGGTAGACTATAGCTTGCATAAGGTGACTGTTGAAGAAATTCCCAAGAGAGCATACTCTCTACACTAGTCATCATTGGCATGAGAATGATCGCACACTCATGTCCATAAATTCATGCTATTTCAGAGGGAAGAATTCTTTTCAAACTGAGAGGAACGGTTGTTCAGGACCCCAGAAGAACCTGTATGACATCAAGGTGATAAGGTTGTAAGGTTAGTTTGTATTATACAAGATAATACAAATGGATTCTATTTTCTAATTAAATTGTTCATGTACCTATTTAGTAATTTAATTCTTGGATTCCTTGATCACTGAGATAGATCAGTGTTTTCTCAATTATTATATCTTAGAGGTGCTTTTAATCCTTTTATCTCTCTTTGATCGCAGGTTTCACATGTTGAAGTGACCTCTTTTGGAGCGATTAGATAGAAGATTTCAGAAAGCGTTGGAATTCAGGTAAGGGCATGTCCTCATACTTTGTTATTTAATAATTTTGAATCACAAATTATCTAGAGAAAATGGTTTTCATTTGGATGTTTGTTTCTAGATATCCTTAGGATACTAGGGATATCACTCTTGTCCGCAAGAGGGATTAATCCGCATAACAACACCTGTCGGCACTAAAAAAATATTTTTCTAGAAGAGTGAATGTGTGGAGCCTCCTGTTAACCCTCCAAAATTTCCCAAGAGTTTTTATGTGCGTAAAAAAAAAATAGCAAAGGTAACTATCATCGAATTTTGGAGATTAGGATCTAGCCTTCCTAATGCTCAGAGATGGCTCTCTCTTAATGATTTAAATTTGTTTGTTTTAATAAATTTTAGGCTAGTTATGTATGTTTAATTGGGTTGATTTTGATTTGTTGGTGGAATTACTTATTTAGATGGATAGGTGTTTTCTATTTTCCATTGGGATATGGAGTTAATATACCATGAAATAGGAACAAGATAAAATTATAAAAGAAGTGTTATAGGGCAGGATAGTTGAGAAAAATAAGATATCAAGGCTGAATGGTGAAGTGGTTTTCAATCGGGATCAAGGAGCAATTAAGAATTCCTTAAACCAAATAAGGAAGGAAGGTGAAGAAGGTCAATCGGGATCAGAGAGCAATTAAGGATTCTCTAAACTAGATATCAGAATAAACATAAAAATTTACAACAATTCAAAGAAGAGTTTAATTAAATAAATTCTGCAACAAAATTCTATTTATATCATTAAAATTTAGAACACATTAAAGTTTATGGAATACTTAATAAAATAACATGAACAATTGAAATATACTTCACTGAAATAGCTCAACACATGAATCATGTAAAGAAATGCCTTTATTACTGGTCTTTTCTGTCAACTAGAAATGGTACAATAACACTTAGGTAGTAGATCAATTAGCTATAAAATAATTCAGGAATCCACCCTCAATACTTCGAAATAATGAAATATTTGTGTTAGTGTGTTTGGTGCACGCATGTACGAAATCACACCAACTTAAGGGGTGTGGCTTTCCCTCTTAAGTTATTGGTCACAGACAGAAAAGATATGGAGTCAAGCAAGTTAGTGGAACATGATAGAATATAAACATACTAGATAGAGAAATAACATGCATATTCAAACATAAAAATTAAACTAAAACTAAAGCAAATAACACAAAAGCTCATAATAGAGTCAAACAACTTCAATAATCCAAAGGGCGACGCTTACATCCCCTCTTATTGAGTGCTGGTAGGAAATGAGGATGAAAATTTAACCCTACCCTAAGGCTTCTTTTGCGACATCATAGCAGAGGACTAGTTTTCCCTCAGTGAATGAGCGAGGGTTGATGTGGCAGTCGAATGATGCTTTTACCTTTTTCTTATGGGCCTCCTTGTGTTGCAGCGACCTCCGTTGGCTTTCATCAATGAGCTCTAGTTGTACTGAGCATTTTTCTAGAGTTTGGGTATCGTCGAAGAGTTTTATGGTGGCATGCAAATTCAGGATCTTGAAAAAATCAAAGCAAAAGCGTAAGGAACCCAAAATTTTTGTAATAGGAATAATGTGGGAATCCTAGGATGTGGGGGAAACTGCAATCCTATTCCTGGTATATGATAATATAAATCGTATGTGGTGTATTGTGTCATCGACGTTTGGTGGGGGCAGAATCTCTGTGATGCTAGTTTGCGTAAGCGCAAGGTTCAGTCCCCTGTTACAATGGTCAGTTTCCTGTTGGTGGAATTTGTGCCTATTACAGAGGTGCCTGAATGTTTTCATTAGTGGGCATGCCTCTGGTTCATGGTTCTGGACAGTGCATATGGTGCATGGTACCACTCTGCCAACACAGTATATTGTGAAGGAACCAACACTACTCTTCGTCTCAGATGTGAATGCTTGGAAAGGATCTGTTGCAGAAGAGGAGGTCTTCTGCTTCCATTTTCGTGTCGTTGGCTTAGGTGCATCTAGCTCTTTGGGGGATTGTAGACATAAATTTTCTCCTGCCACTTTGAGCTTGGAGAGATGCTCACATTTAATCATATGGTGAAAGTGTGAACAAATCCGGTAATATGTACGCGTGATCTTATCTTGGTTAGAGAGAGAAGTCTCGGTGGACGAGAAAGGGTGTACGAAAATTTCTTGTCAGGGGCTTCATTTCTTTGCGATTGACCGGTGGTAATTTAGGTCACATAGTACGCATCTTTTCCTCGGTTTGGTTTGGGTCATGTTTGGATGGTGCGCCATCAGGGTTTCCCATTATGTCGATGTGGGTGTGGGGTTGTTGGTCTGGGGGAGATGTACTTTCTATATCGTTTGAGTTCATTGTCTCATTTCTTCTCTATTGTATGAATCATATCAATGAGGGGACAAAATTGCAGGATATAGGTACAGCATTGTCCACAGTGATTGGCCTTACATACTAGGAAAAATAGCCTAGATATGGGGGTCCCTTTGTGCTCATTTTATGGTCTGGCAGGGTACCAGTGTCGTCACACTACTCAATCAGGGAAAATGGTGACCACGTAATTGGGCGTTTTACATAGCGCACATGTTGGTATTCTATACAGAGAATGGTTTGGGGTAATCATGGATTCCCTGAGTGGTTGTTTTTCATATGAAAGGAATAGGATGGATCTGATCGTCACATCTTCTTGGGTTGTCGAGATGTTCATGGATTTTGAGTCCGTGTTATCTTCTTGGGAGAGGTGGACTATAGTTGAGCACAAGCTAACAAGTGCTAATCAGAATTGGGGGATATAGTGATAATTTTCCAGAAGGTGGTTGTCAGCACATAAAGGACATGTGAATTGTGTTTCCCACAACCCAACGTGCTAAACCTATTCTATAGGATACCATCTTTGGATGAGTTCCAGGGCTACGCATTCTTCGAGGAAGTGACCACGTTCATTGCACAGCGTGCAGTGTATGATAGGATTGGGGAATATGAACGGACGTCTTTCTGGTGATTATCGTTCCTCCTATAGGTACATGATGGTACGAGGTTTATCTCCAGAAGGCTGGATGGGGGAATCCTATTGATAGGATCGCTCGATGGCATGCAAGGCATCCCTATATCATGAGATTTCTGGGCAATGATGAGTATAGTTCCCATAATTTCTACAGATATCACATACATGATTGGTACGCAATGCTTTGCATTTACCCTTGGTGGTAGGTTCCTTTTTACGGGAACGTTGTGTCGTGATGTATGCCTTCGAGCCGAGGAGTGGTTTTAATTCGTCTAGATCTAAGCAGATAAGGGTAGGGTGTCCTATTATGTCACATATGGTGAAAACTAGTGGTTCCCGTTGAGTGGCGGGGGTTTCTAGCTTCTTTCCTTTTCTCTCGGTTTTCTTAGCTATAATCATCAGTTTTGCGATGGGAATTTCCTTTGCATGGATGTTTTCGACCATTGCCTAAATGGGTGGGGCCTCCTCATGAATGAGGGGCTTTAACCCTATGGTAGTGATGTGTGTGGCTCCTGTCCCAGTAGGGGGAATGAGATACCAAGCTGGTATTGCAAACGATATGTTTCGTAACACCACTGTTGCAAAAACCTACTAGGATATGAAACCAGCTGGGGGGTAGAGGAAAGGGTTTTGGGAAACGACGTAGGCTGGAGAGGCTATTGTGGCTGAGGTCTCGGTGTGATTACTAGTTGCATCTGTGTCTTGGCTAGCTTCTGCACTTGATGTGGACATCATGCACACCGGAGCTCCTGTGACATTAGGTGATGACTCAGGTATGATCGGGGTATCTCCTATGAATGATCCTAGGATGGACGATGGTTTGAACTAGTCTGGGCCATATTATTGGTACCGTGAAAGCGTGTCTACGAATGTATCTATGTAGGGTAGAATGACATTAGTATTTTTTAGGGGTCGCTTTTCGCTGTATGTTAATTGGTCGACAGTAATGATGCGGTCCTCATTGGGGAACAACATAATTCAGAAGACGAACGAGGCTAAAGTTGACATGGCATACATATAAATCCAACCAAGGAGTATATTATAGTCCAAGTGGGTGTCTAAGACTTCAATATCTATAAGGACCACCTTTTTGGCTAAGCAGATCGAGACATTTTGGTAGAGGCCGATGGGAGTTGAAGGGTGACCGTCGTATGCCCTACCGTGATGTCTGATGGTTTTAGCTCAGGAGACCCTAACTTTTGCCAAATGTTATTTGACATGATGCATGTGGATGCACCCTGATGGACGACACATCGGTGAATGGTAATATTTTGGACCGATACTGGTATCTGAAAGGCGACCATCGAAGAAAGCCTAGGGGTGGATTTTTCTAAATCAAAAGCCATTAGTTGTGTATCAGTAGGGTCAATAGCACCTAACGCAGAAAGCAAGGCTTTCCGTTGCTTTGGGAAGGACTATAATACTTCCAAAGCTGACATAGCAGTGGGAGATTGAGCTAAATCACCCACAATGCTATAATTATGGGCTTCTTTGGAATAGTTTCCTACTCACTTGGTTTGTCCCTTAGCCATCTTCGGCAAAGGTTTGATAGGCATCTTTGATATGGTCAAAGGTGAAGTTGGTGTACTGGTACTAGCCCCTGATGTGTTGGTGTCTAGTTAGGTATCATAATTTGAATTCCGTGTTTGGAAAAACATCTCTTCGTGAGTCGTGTAGATTTCGTGGTTGCTTTTTTTGGAGTCGTTGGGATTTTGTTGCTAAGTGCTAACTGTCCCTTGATGGAGGAAGGGCTCCTGCATGGATGCTGGATGTTGGGCTAATCTCCCTTGTCCACAGTTATTCTATAGCTTTTTTAGCCAAGGGAGGTGGGGACAGTGGTGAGTGTAATGGCCATACTCACCACAGATCGAACAAGAGTGGTTTGTTCGAAGAGGTGGCCTTTTGTTCTGCCATTGGGAATTGCTTCGCTCTTGTTTTTTATTTTTTTTGGGGTTTCTTCTAGCCTGAGATTGTAGAGGGCGCTGCTGGTTGTTGCACCCCTGTCCAGGATTTTCTTTAGGCTTGTTTTTCCCTTTTTTCTTAACCACGTTGGGAGGATATTTCTCCTGGTTATATGGTTGGCGTGATTGGTTTTGGGAAGGCTGGGCAAAGTTCACATGTGCATTATTCTGCATAGGCGGGTCTTGTGATGGGAACTAAGCATAATGTGGTCCCTGGTTTGTGAATGGTTGTTGGGGGGTAGCTCTTCTGTTAGCATGTCTATCTACGTACTGGGTCCCCTAAGCCGAAGGATAGGCTCCTCCCTATTTATGGTGATATGATGATGCCCTACTGGTCAAATTCTGATGGGGCATGTGATCACTTTGGTAGCCGGTTGTGGTATATTTTGCGTAGAATCATACATGTAACCGGGGTTTTGAACGTTTCTTCCTGGGTAAATTTGGGTCAATGACACAATTAAACCGTCTACGGAGTTCGACGCGCCTGATGATTCTTTGTAAGTTTGCAAGCGTGGGGCGTTTGGTAGGATATTGTAAATATACCCTGACTGTGTATATATCATCTCTAGTTGTTGGGCCTTACTAATGGCATCCTCTTCGGATATGGTCCTTTGTTTCACCACATCCTTCAAAATCTCTGCAGTGAGAGTTTTCAGGAACAGGTCTAACAGTACTCGATCGTCAAGTTTGGCTTTACATAAACTACGACGCCACCGCCATTCCTGGAGATGGTATGAGATATGGACGACGCGGGTTTTCCTAAAGGGTGTCAGTAATGCCATTCCAGAATCATGGTGGATGCGTAACTGAAAATAGGTCAGGAACGCAGTGGAGAGGGCGCTAGAGGTTCCATGTGTAGTAGAGGGTTTCTCCACATACCATTTCACTGCTACTCCTATCAGAGTGTGTTGAAATAGTCTCAGTCGAATAGTATCATCCATGATGATGTTTGATGAGCACCACAAGTGGAAAATCATAACATGATTTCCTAGGTCTTCCGCTTTCTTTCCTTCAAAATTTGGAATGTTGAAAGGGAGCTTCGTGGGCATGGGAGGCCATATGGGGTTGTGTGAAATGGCATCATTCATCAACTTGGTTAAATTTGGTATATTCAACGAAGCTATAAAAGGTGACTGCGAGGTTGTAGCCATTACGAATTGTGAAAACACAATCTTCTGGTTAGGAAGAGGGTTTACCTGTGATGTACCCTACTATGTATTTGAATGGCTTCCCGAATGGGTAGCACTCCTCTTCCCTCTAGGGGTTGTGGGAGGAGTGGTATGTGGTGTGGCATTGGGACACCAGCCAGGGTTTCCAACTATGGATGTCATAATAAAGGACAAACCAATAATGGTGGCAGTGTTCCGTCTTTGACGCCTAAATGGTGAAAGACCTGGAAACCCTCCCGATAATGGGGGGAGGTCCAAAAGACGTCTAGATAGACGAGGTCCCATTGGGTTCATTTTGGTGTCGACTAGGTCTGGCTTTGGAAATATTTGAGAGGATATAGATTATAATCAAAGAAAAAATTTCGATCGCATACATAAAACAAAGCGAAAATAAAATAAAATTTTCCTTTAAATTAATCCTGTGTGATTAGTCAATCACAAAATATGGTTTTTTTTGTTTTCATATGATACTCAAATCCTAGAAGACCTAATCATCCTCACACACTCAAATGTAAGTAGGCCTTGAGAAGATATCTTGTGAGTGTTGGCACAACGTCCCATAAGGGCTGGCGATGGCCCCAGCCAGGCGAAGAAAATCCACCAAGGTAAGGGTAGAGGATCTAGTGCTTGCCTGCACTGTCACCTATAGGGAAAGGATGTCGTAATTCTGGCCACTAAGTACCACCATCCCACATGAGTGTTCGAGTCTTGGGATTCTTGGTAACTCAGCTAATAGTACCGAGTATCAAATAGGTCAGGTAGCCCCAACTAATACATGCCCGGACTGTGCCTAAGCCTAACCCCCTCTGAATCAGGTCCCTGTCGTGCTCGGGTTTTCTTTTCCATGGGCCGATAGGTGGATTTGAAAGCTCCCTAAAAAATCAAATTCTATGTTTCAAGATGAAGAACGATCAATGTGACTTATTGGATGCCTACCCCCTTGATCCTAACTTAGACTATAAATTCTTTTATGGCCCCTGTGGGGAGAATTTAGTGAGTTTTGTTAAGTTAGTTTTAGGTGTCTTTGCTTTCCTTAGTGTGTGGATGTGTGTGAGAAAAAAGTGAAAAAGAACATAGTTTGAATATGTGGATATGCGATGATCCTTTTCAAAATCTGCTATTAAACTATGTTCTATTGTTCCTTGCTCAAAAGAAAAACATTTGCGGATATGGGCTGCTTTCAATTTTTCCTAGTTAATCTATGTGATCAACTATAGGGAAATGGTAAGTTGTGAATAGAGAGCATTCATATGCTTGCCTAGGATCATTGAAGGGTGCAAAGGCAACAAATATTTCTTGCTCTTCTATTGAAAATTCAATCCTGGTCCCGAAATCCTAGTGCAAAAAATTGAACTAAACTAATGAGTTTACACTAGAAAAAAGGGAACTAACTAAGCATGCATGGACTTTGACCACTTAATTTGGCTAATTATCTAGGTGTTTTGGTACCTAAATTTTCAAAACATAATTTTTTTTCGAAATGCAAGTTAATTTCCCCCCTCTACTTAAACTATGTGTGAAATTTGCAAAAATCAACCTGAAATAAAACTAACACCAAGCCTATCCAAAAGCAGCTAAGAGCGAGCTTTATCAAGCTGCGGGGTACCTCAACCAGTGCTGGCAGATGTATTATGGGCTGCCAGGCACTTTACAAGTATAAAAAGATAGAAATATGGGAGAAATTTCTCATTACGAGCTGCCTTGGTGCAAAGTCTCCCTCTCTCTACTATGGTGGATTGGAGTTTGTTGATCACCAACAATTGAGTGCCCTCTATCTCTTCTCCAGATCACACACTGCTGGCATTACTTGGGGAAATTATGGCCAGCGTAACAATGTGCTCTCAAGTTACACATCTCTTGGTGGCCTTTTATAGGAGAATTCAAATCCTCCTTCCCTCTCTTGGTACATTGTGGATGGTGACCCAAGAGAGGGGGATGATTCCATTGTGTGCCACATTTATTCCATTGTGTGCTCCCTTGATGTCCTAAGGAGGCTTTAGTGGTTGTCTTTTAGGCAGCTTCAAGTGTGGAATAAATGTCCTGGAGTGTACTTTTTGTGGTCCCGAAAAGTGACTTTCGCCACTCCGAGGATTGTATGCTTTTTGGGTCAAAAGGTGTGGAAAAGCGCACTTATCGAGGGATTTTGCATGCAAAAGAATTTATGACATTCAAATTTGAATTTTCCTCAGACCTTAGATATTTTTAAATACTTCCATATTCTCTAATGTCTTTCAGCCCTGTAAATCCTTCTACCCGACATTAAATAATGACACCTTATGCTTGTACGATTTTTCAATGATAACAATGTTTATACAAAACTTTATACAAAATATTCTATCAACTGACTAGGATTTATTTAAGGAAAATAAAAATTTTCATGAAAAAAGATAGTGAAACCTATTAACTGACTGAGATCTATCCCTGTTTTATTTGATTGTTGTTTACTTGTTTGTTTCTTTCAACTGCCTTTTCTTTCACGTTGTCTTTCTTTCACAACGTTTTTTTTTAATATTCCTTTCATCTATTTACTCTTTAACCTTTGCATTGTTTTACTTTTTTTCTCCTTAACCTATCATAGTAAACCACACCATTTTTCCTACGTTTCTTCATCTAGAATTTTAATCTTCATTATCCTTTGGTAAATCTCGTCTGCCTCTGTGTATTTAGGAAACATGGGCTTATTCAAAAAAAGGTGATTTACCTCCTGCTGGAGGTAAAAGAAAATTTCTAAACTCTGAAGGAGCACTTTGCCTGTAGGAACTCCTTTTATTTCTGAATTGTTGGAATTTTGATTAGCTACTTCCCTAATCTTCTTATCATAGTCTTCATGTCTCATAATTTTATCATTGATTACTAAAGGATTAGATAGACCTTTATACCTCAACACATCAAACTTGTTCATAAACCTGTTAACTACAAGTTCCATTGTTTGGCATTTGTCTTCAAGCTGTATCATCATATTTATCTTGGAAATCAGCTTATTCGCCGCTAAGATATTCTTTGTTGTCTCAGTTATCCCAAGTTCTTCTAATTCTTGCTTTTTTTTAGAATTTAGGAATTTTATTATCTGAGTGGCTTTGTCTGGTTTCTTTCCAAGTTCTTCTTTCACCTTTTGAATTGCATTACTAGGTTATTTTGTCAAGTCATTCTATTCAAACATAAAATTTGTAGAAGGGCCAGATATCATTAACTGAGCTAATGATATTGGCCCACAACTATTTTTTTTCTTGGGCTAAGGCTCTTTCAGTGATAACTCCTTTTCTAACTTATGGATTCTTTTTATTAATATGTTTTCTTTCTGTGCTTCTTCTTGATACATTACTTCTACCAATTTATTTGTATCTTCTAAACTCTTCACTTGTTCTTTGAGATTATTGATTTCAGTATTTTGAATTGGCATATCTTGGATTGCCTTGATCAATTTGTTGTCCTCATCAGTGGGATGGGTTGTTGGTATAACTGTTGTTGTTGTTGATGTAGTTTCTATAAACTGCTCTTGATACTAGAGCTACTGTAGGAAATGGGGCTGATGTAGAAGCTATAAGAATAGCAGTAATGGGAACTTCTTCCATGATGAATTTCTTTTCTTGCACTATTTTGTCCATTTATGTTTCCATTTCTTTCAGTTGAGCTGTCAACTGAATGATGAGATTCATCATTTCATCCTTTTGATTTTCATTTTCAAAACCTCTTTGGTTTGTGGATGCTCTATATTTGGTAACTTTAGTTGTTTCTTCAATGAAGTTATGTTCGCATTCTTCTTCTTTATTAGTTCTTCTGTTGCTTTGATATTTTTTGGACCATATCCAACTTCCATTACCAAATCTTTAAGAAACCTTATCCTATTATCCTTTTCTTGTGATGAATATTTTTCTAGCTTAAACTATGTCTTTATATTTTCTGGAGAATTATGTAACTTCTGGACACTTAAATCTTTGTGTTTCATATTGGAATAGGTCATTTCTCCTACATGTTTGTGAAACTCAATCTGGTAAATTGGATGTACATCCTTGGCAGGAACTTCAAAGGTTGTTTTAGTATAATATTCTGATCTTTTTGGGGCCTATACCTTTGGTTGTAGAAATTTCATCCATGTCTTCCATGTCTTGAGGTCATAAGCTGAAAGCAACCTACTCTAATCACTAGAATTTTTCCTACAATACTGTGCATATGTTACAGTGTTTAATGCTTCATTTGTGATTTTGATTTCTTTGTATTTCTCCATTATATCTTTATCTTTCTCAACTAGTTTTTTAGATTATGAAACCTCTACATTGTGTTATTTATGAATGATTTGTGCAGTGGAAGTCGATGGCTGATGTGTTCTTTTGAAAGTGTTGGAGGTGCATCATCTCTGACAAAAATATCTGTTTCTATAGTTTCAACTGTATCAACTATCTCTTCTTGTTCTATCATTGGATTTAGCTTGGCCTTATTTCGATACATAAGTTTGAATTTTGTATCAGAAGTATTTTCTGTAGAATAAGATCCTTCCTCTCATGCCCTATTTGAATTTCTGTCCTGTGGGGCTGGAGTAAGCAGGATGGAACTAGTAGCAACCTGCTTTTCCATCTCCAGTAAAGTATTCTCCAACCACTCTGACTGGTTGGAATACTTTTCTACTTCAGGCTTAGACTCATGAATGAATGGGGTGAGTTTGAACTTAACTCTAAATTTAGTTATGACATCCAAGGGGTTATATGGCCATTTGAAACTACGACTGAACTTACACTCTTGTAAACATTTGTCTATTTGCTGACCAACATTTTGACTGTTGCATATAAAAGGGACTAGATGGTTTTTAATCTTGAATTGGGTATTCTTTTTAGATGAAAGAAAATTGATTTCATCTGAATTCAATATTTGTCTAATGTATTATAAAGAAAATATCCTCATTGGGAGGTATTTGGAAAGTTTGTATGGAACTAGTGAGCTTCCATATACTCTGATTTCTGTATGATTATGGTATAAATACCAGTCTCATGTTTTACTCTGATGTGAAAACTGCAGAACCTTTTAGATCTATGCACTGATTCTAGGCTGAATTCTATTGCTTAGTACATTAACAACTAGATAAAAAAAAGAATCAATGAAGTCTTTAAAGATGAATTCAGTGGAATCCTTTCTGTTCAAGGATGTCCAAAAGACAACAAATTGAGGATTACCCTCTGTGTCTAGTTTTTGGAGGCTAATTGCAAACCTTTCTAATTGGAAATATATAAAAATATTAAACAAAACTGAGGAGTACTTGAATACTCTTTCTTTTGGAAATTTGACTAGCTAATCATGGACGACATTTGCTAGGTATTGGGAAAAATTGAAGGTTGTAGCTAGAGGTTGACTTGGGAAAAATATGGATAGGAAACCAACAATAGATGCATCTACATGTCCACTAGTGAAATATCCTAAAATACATGATGGTATGGTTACAATCTGCCTAGTTCTTTCTGAAAACATAGAAGCTGAATATGGAGGATTGTTTTTAGGGGTTTCTACTGATGGAGGGAGGAAAGTTTGAAATATTTGGAATCTTTTACGAAGGTCCAGCTTCAAGTAGATTTTAGTAAGGGTTTCAATTGATAATGACACTTCATCATGTTGTGGTTGAATCTGCAACATATGATTGATGGATTGAGCAGTAACTGTAAAAAGGATTTCTTGGTTTGGGGTCACTAAAGCTCTTTAATTGGGTAAATATCTTATTTGAAAGAGTCTAATGAGTTCGAGGAACTAAAAGGTCTGAGGGAATATGTATTTGGGTAAATTTTAATCCCACAGATGGATATCATCTGCTTGGTCAATGAATTTATCATGGCTCTAGCAATGGAGCTCTAAACGGTTGGAATCAATCACTGTATCATTGATTTTGAAGTCCTTATTGGCCAAAAGGGTGTGGTCAACATCTACCATAGGTGGTTGTAGAGGGTTTACGGTTTGTATGCTTTGGGAGGCCATTAGCTCGTTTAATTTATTAATTTCTATGCTTTAATTGATAAATATAGGCACTCAGGATTACCTGGAATGGTGGAATTTGGTCATGGAATAAGTCTAGGCGGCAGCAGGGTTTAATTTTAGTCGGAAAATGGATTTTGGTATTTTTTCGCAAATAAACAGCAATAGTGAAATAATTGTGAAGGGTGAGATTTTATTACTTTTGAACTTTGGTTTATCGCAATTGTGCGGGGGTGGATTATTTCAAACATGGTGGTTTTCATCGCATGGGAAAAGGTAGTATGGTTGATTATCGGATAAAAAAAGGTGGTTAGGGGGTTTTAGGATGAGGGGGAGAAAAAAATTGTGCGAGTGCCATGTGGCAAGGGGGCAGGGGTATGAAACCACCCATTTCGCATCCCCGAGCCCCCTCGATTTTAAACATTTGACTGTCGGGGGATGAAAAATGTCTTGTTGGCCATTAGATGTGATAGCGGTGATCGGGCAGATGGTAAGAGTGGCGCGTTTTCAAAGAGGTGGGGCCAAGAACTTATTTCTACTCAGTAGATATAAAGTGGGTCGGGGATTGTGTAAAGCAGAAGGGTTAATTTGAAAGGGATCGGGGATATATATAAACTATAGGCTAAAATAAAATAAGGGGGGTTGGGGCAATATATTAAACAAGGGATTAAAACTAAAGATGGGCCCGAGATATATTTTTCCACTTCAAACTATGTAAAAGCGGGTTTTTGTTGTTTTATTGGAAAAGTGTGGAGTTAGTCAAGAGGAAGGGGTTCTAATGGGGGAAAAGGATTTAGATTAAGGGCAAAGGGATTTTTAGGATGGGAAAAGGATTAGAATAAGGGGAAAAGGATTTTATCAGAGAAAATTGTTTCCAAAAGAGGAAAGAGGGATTTTTCGCAAGGAGAAATGTTAGAAAGACGTTAGTGATAAGAGATAAACAAAATGATGCTTTTCATAACTTGTGAAAGTATTCTACCTACCCTTTATTTACCCTAACATTTTTCTTTCCTTTATTGCGTGCGTTTGAGCTTGCTGGCCCTTTTATTTTCTTTTGATAAGAAAACTAACTTATTTCTAGCCTTATATCCTCCCATGGCTCATATTTAACTTGTGAGCCCATTTTATTCTCTACCTAACTACTGATCTACTAAGATTAAATGCTTTGGTCAGATTTTTATTCACTAACTATTATGACATGAAATTTAAAGGCATGAATAATCAATATTAAGATGTATGATCATCATGAATTGTGGAATTTTGGACAAGCTGCACACAATTTGATTTGTAAAAGTAAAGTAAACTAAGAGTAGTGGGATTTGAATGTGCAACACTTTCAGAATTTTTTTCTTTTTCTTTTTATGGGGTTCATATTTTATATCTTTTTTGATATTTCTTTTATTTCGGTACTTTAATTATTATTTTAGGACATACCTTCTTTCCATTTTTTAATATGGGAAAGCATTTGTAGAAAGAAAAAGCATGTACAATATCACAAGACTAAACATAGCCAATTCAAAATTATGATGCATATTATTATAGGACCCTAACACCTCCTTTGGGCATTATGAGGTGTTGATAACTATGTTGCTTGTGGTTTGGTGATCTGATACTCTGAGATCCAGTTTTACCTTGGGAATTGCTACTTGGCCCCTAGTTTTAATTTTCATTGGGTTTTCCCCCCAGACTGAAATCGCGGGGGGCATTGCTGGTTACTGCCCCTGCCTAGGATCTCCCTTTTGTTTGATCCTTGGCTTCTTTTTGAAATATTTGTAGGATTGTCATAATTCTCCTGTTTGTATGGTTGCTGATGAGTCTACGAAGGTTGCAATAGATTGAACGGTGCATTACATTGTGGCGGTGGTCCTTTTTGTGCAGGGAATGGGGGTTATTGGTTCCATTGTCCCTGATTGGTATATGAGCGTTGGGGTGACTTTCATGATAGCAAGGTTGTGATACATTATGAGTAGAATCGTATGAGTATCCAAGGTACTGATTACTACTGCCTAGGTGTCCTTGGGCTAAAGACCTGATCAAACTGTCTGTAATATCGATGTGCATGGTACTACTGCTACCTAGGTGATCTTGGGCCAATGACCAGATCAATCTGTCTCTAGTATCGACGCACATGGTACTATTGTTTCCTAAGTGATCTTGGGCGAAAGGCCAAATCAAACAATCTATAGTATCGACACACATGCTACTATTGTTGCCTAGGTGATCTTGGGCCAAAGACCAGATCAAACTGTCTGCAGTATCAACGCACATGGTACTACTACTGCCTACGTGATCTTTGGAAAAAGACCCGATCAAACCGTTTGAAACATACTATGCGCCAGGAAACTCCCTGGGTGGAATTTTTGACAACTCAAGAGAGTGAGGCAACCAAGTTCCCATATCCCTAATTTGTGAATGGCAGCTAGGGGGAGCTCTTCCGTCATCATTTCTAACTATGTACTGGGTCCCCTAAGTTAGAGGGTATGGACCTCCATGTTTATGATGGTACGACTGTGCCCTATTGGTCATATTCTGAAAATGTCCATGATGAATTTGATAGAGGGGTTGCGGTATGTTCTGGTTAGGATCATACGTGTAACCTAGGTACTAAATAGTGCTTCCTAGTTGATTTTTGGTCAATGACCCAATCAATCAGTCTGCATTTTTTGATGTGCATGGCGATTGTTTATAATTTTGCAAGCATGGGGCATTAAGCAGGATGTTATAAATGTATCCTGAGATGTAAATTAGCTCGAGCTACTGGGATTTACTGATGGCATCCTCTTCAGATGTAGGTTTTTGGGTTACTACATCTTTTGAAATCTCTGGAGTGAGATTTTTCAGGAACAGGTCCAACAGAACTTGATCGTCGAGTCTGTCTTTGCACAAACTACAACGTTTTTGCCATTCATGGAGGTGGTCCGAGATATGGACGGCTGTTGTCTGTCTAAAATGTGTCAATAATTACATCCAAAAATCATGGTCGATGGGTAAATGAAAATACGTGAGGAACACGGTAGCGAGGGTGCTAAATGTTCCATGTTTAGTGGAAAAGGTTGCTCCACATACAATTTCACAGCTGGTCCAGGTATGGTATGTTGAAATATTCTTAGCCGAACATTATCATCAATGATGTTGTTTGTCGAAAACCCCAAGTGGAAAGTCATTATGTGATTTCCTGGGTCTTCTGCTTGTTTCCCTTCAAACTTTGGAATGTCCGAAGGGAGCTTCTAGGCATGGGGGGGCATTCATTAACTTGGTTAGATCGGGTAAGTTCAACGATGATAATAACGATGAATCTGGGTTGAGAGCCATTGCAGACTGTGAAGACACAGTGTTTTGGTTAGATATGGGATTTTTCAGTAACGTACTCGATTGTGCATTCACTTGGCTCCCCGAATGGGTAGCGCTCCTTTGCCCCCGAGGGGTTGTGTGAGGAGTGGTATGTGGTGACCCTATGGGGGTTTCCACTGGTGTGGCATTGGGTGACCCTCGGGGGTTCCCAAATAAATATGCCTTGACAAAGGATGAACCAATAAGGGTGGCAGTGTTCCATCTTTTACGCCTAAATGGAGAAAAACATGGAACTCCTACCGGTAATGGGGGGAGGTCCAAAAGACGTCTAGATCAACGATATTCGATTGGGTCCTTTATGTTGTCGACTAAGTATGGTTTTGGAAAAAATATTCATTTCTATGAGAGGTGAAGTATCAAAGAAAAAATGGTGACCACATACATAAAAAAAAAGCGAAAACAAAAGCTAATTTTCCCTTAAATTATTTTTATGTGATCAATCAATCAAAAAGTGGTTTTAGTTGTTTTTACACGTGATACTCAAAATCCTAGAGACTTAAAAAAACCTCACCCTATCAATTGTAACTATGCCTTGTGAAGATATCTTCTAGTGGGTACTAGGGCTAAAATCTCGAAAGAACTGGCAAAACCTTCCAGTAGCCGAAGAATCGACCAAGGTAATAGGTAGAGGATCTAGTGTTTCCTGCACCATCTCCTATAGGAAGGATGCCCTAGATTTAGCCACTAAGTACCATCGTCCCACGTGAGCATTTGAGTCTCAAGATTCTTGGTAAATCACTTACTAGTACCGAGTATTAGATGGGTTAGGTAGCCCCAAATAATACCGCACACACTAGTCCTAAGCTTAACCCCCTCTGAATCGAGTCTCTTTGGTGCTCGGGTTTTCATTTCTATGGGAAGATGGATGGATTTTAAAGCTCCAAATTCAATCAAATTCTATGTATCAAGATGTAAACTAACCATGGTGACTTATTGGATGCCTACCCCCATGGTGCTAACTTGAACTATAAGTTTTCTTGTGGCCCTTGTGGGGAAACTTAGTGAGTTCAGTTAGGTTAGTTTTGAGGAGTCTTTACTTCACTTATGGTGTGGAAGTGTGTGAGAAAAAAGTGAACAGTCACATAGTTTTAAGATGTGGATATGCGGTGATCCTTTACACATACCCTATTAATCTATGTTGTATTCTTCCTTGCTATAAGAAAATCATGTGCAGATAGTGGGTCGCTTGCAACTTTTCCTAGTTAATTTAAGTGATTAACTAAAGGGAGATGAAAAATTATCAGAAGATAGATTTCATATGCTTGCCTAGGGTCACCAAATGGGGCAAAGGCAACATATATTACTTAATTCTCTTAAGATAATTAATTCATGGTCCCAACTCCTAGTGCAAAATTTTAAACTAAAATTAATGAACTAGGAAAAAATGAAAACTAGTTAAGAATACGCGGATTAGGGCCACTTACTCCAGCTAATTATCTATGTGTTTTTTCCATGTATATTTTCACAAAAATAAGTTATATCAGATTGCAAGTAAATTACCCCCTACTTAAACTATGTGGTTTTTTGTGAAGATAAACTTTAAAATTTAAAACTAGCAACTAGAAATATTAAAACACAGCCAAAAGTAAGTTCTAAACAGCCTTGGGACACCACACATAGTGCTGGAATTTTTTCTCTAAGTTGTCATCCACTTTACAATTTGGAAATTGAGGAAAATAGCAGAGAATTTTTAGTCTTTGGTTTCTGCGTGGAAAAGCTTCACATAGGCGCATGACTCGCACACATGTCAGAGCTAAACTCATGCAACTCGTTGGGTTTGTTTTTGAAAAAAAGTGCACTTTTTTCCTGTAAATTGAATTTTTGGAACTTCTGAACTTCTGACTTTCACTGTGGGTGGATGAGAAGAGAAGAGAAGAGTTTTCCTAGTAGGAATCCAGAGTAGAGAGAAGGTCCTTGCAATAAGCACAACTACTTAACTAAAAAAGTAAAGCTAGTGGAGTCGCCAATTCTATGGTTGTGGTTTTGGTGCACAAGTGTACCAATCCACCAGTGCTTAGGAGGAGTGGTTGTTGCCTCCAAGTGATGGTCAAAATCAGAAAAAAAAATGGTTAGTAGGTTAGTGAACATGCTATAAAATATAGAACACACTAAATCATGGTATAGTATGCATATATATAGAGAAAACACAACTAAACTAAAAATAAACACAAAAGCTCATAAAGATTCAAACGTAACAATAATTCAAACGATGGAATCAAAGTCCCCTCTTATTGCTTGTTGTTAGGAAAAAAGATACCCACCTTCGCATTTAAACCCATTTCCAAAAAATTCTACACGAATCCTATCCAGTTTTTTTTGGTTTTCCAGCAAAATTTACACATATGTAGGCTACGCTTATTGTGTTAGATAGTATGAGACAGCCTACATGTGAATGCCTCGTCTATACCATGCATGGTGGTCAAATTACAACGTTTTGAGGGATTTGTGTTCATAGACTGCCAAACAGGTCCAAAATAATGTGATTGGGAGCTTGGCTCATGAGTCATGATTCATTTTTCGTAGTGGTATTAAAATATTTTTGTATTAATTGTAGATTTTTATGTGTTTTTTTATAATTTATTACACCCTTTTCCACATGGATTTGAAAATGGCCAATGCAGATAAACATTCTCCCACATTTATCAGAAACATTTTATCATAACTTTGAAATAATGTTTAAAAATTATGCCTTTTCGAACTTTATCAAAAATAGGTTTCCCATCATTTTACTGTCAGATAATTTCGATTTTCCAGAAACTTTTAAGAAAAATTTCCAAAAACATACATCTCCTTTTAGTTGTTAACAATCTCTCTAGTATATTTCTTTACTTGTTAACTCCCTCTCCTAGGTATCAAGAGTACAATATTTCAAAGGGTTTGTTATATTGTTTTCATGGTTAAAGAGTGTGTAATATAAAGAATATAATATTTTAAATATTTTTTTACAATTTTTTTGGTTAAAAAAGTAATATAAATTTAGGTAAAATTCTAACTTAAAATATGTTCTCAAATGTATAAACTAACAATTCACTAGATGTTGCAAAGGAAACATCGTAAGGCATAAATTTGAGATGCATTGTGACATATAAACAATCATTGAAGATAAAAATTAGTAAATAAAAATCGATTCAATGTATCGGAAATCACTTAGATTATGCCAAATTGATAGATTATATAACTTTTCCAACATAGATTTCATCTTAATCTTCAAATATGGTCTTTCAAGTTCCAATAGAAATTATTTGATAGATTTTGAAAAAATACAGGTAGTAGATGACATCATATAGGCTAAATAAAATAACATTAATTCATTAACAATATGATGGTTATCTTCCCAAATCTAAATTTACATCGCAACCTCACAAATTTCAGACATCATCACATATTAGATGAAAATGAGGGAGACATCAGCTCTTAATTATTCATAAATTTTGGTGTAAAATTTTCAACTACAATAGGAAAATTTAGCGCAATGTAGTTGATGATGTTCAGTATCTCCAATTTTTCCTCAGAGAACATTATCTCTAAAATTGCAAACAGAACAACTATTGAGTAAAACTAGACCATTTTCGTGAAAGTGGATGATGCAATCTGCTGCCTCAATTGTACTTGATGTGAGTGTGAGGTGAATGTGAGGATAATATGAAAAACAAACTATTAATGTAATTCATTATCAACTCAGTAGTATTAATAAGATGTAAGAGGTTTCTTTCCCACTTGTTAATTCTCTCGTGAATAATATAGCATGCCTTGTTTTGATGGTGTAGATGAGAGTTCATATTGTTTATTTTTTTCCCTTCAATTATGAATACCTATGTGTTTTTGGACATATTTACAAAGGACTAACTAGAAGGCCATCATGCAGCAATTAAAGGTGCCAAAAAATTTTGGCATATAATAACAGATACTAATCAATTTCCATCTGTTGTTCCTTGATAATTGCAGAGTACATAGCAAGTGAATCATTCCAGTCTTACACAAATTCTTCTTATCCCATAACCTTTTCCTAGAAACTACACCATCTCCTAGAAATTTCCAAAAGATAGAGAACAAATATGAAATCAAATCGGATTTTCTAGTCTCATGGATGTCCCTAAATTGAATTTATATTGATGCCTAACAGATAAATTTGTGTATAAATATTCCCTTGATGTGCCTATATTCACTAAAGAACGAGGGTAAATCCTTAATAAAAATTATGATGTTTGAGATGAAATTCCTTGAGCCAATTGCGACATTTAAACGAATGAAGTGAATTGAATTTGTTATTTAAGTGAATAAGAAATTCAAGTAAGTGAACAAAAAGAAAACCAAACTATGTAATGAGTAGCACGTGACACACTGCAATAGATTTGATGGCACGCAGTGGTGGAAGATATTCATTATATCCTAGGATAGAAGGAAGATAATTGACTGTATAAGTCACTATATGAGGTATACATTCCTATTTGTATGTGGTTTCTTGTCTTTGTACCTCTAAATCCACTCACCAATAACATTAATAAAACTTCAAAACCTATATACCACTGACAAAAACATATGGCATTGATCATCTTGGCACACAAAACTTGATTAGACCAATTTTTCTAAGGAAGAACATACAAATGTTGTTAGAACATGATAAACTGGACTCTAATTTACAAATCAAATAATAATATTTCACTTTTCTTCTTTTTTGAAGCCACAGATTTTAACTTTCAACCACATAGCCTAACTAAACAAAAAATTAACCCTAGACATTTGTCCTTGCTTTAAGTACATCAACAATGCTTTTATGGCATTTAAAGAAACTATATAGCATGTTGGCTCTAAAGCTTGAATTTGAATCTATCCTAGCCATGGATTGTTGTATGTTAATATGATTGCTTTTAACTTGATTGGATACTTTACCCACTCCTTGATAACAATTTTATGGAGCGAGAAAAAAAAAATTTGATTGGATACTTTACCCGGCCCTTGATAGAAATTTCATGGAGCAAGTAAACAAAAATCAGTGCATGTCATTGAAAAAGGAAACTAAATAATAAGTGTACAACCAATATTGTGCATCATCAAAGAACCTTTGGCAAAAGAATCTTCTATACTTTATAAAGCTTCTCTTGTGAATAAAAATTTTCATGTATCCTATGGTAGATAGTTGTGTAGAATTCTCATAACACATTGGTGCTTAAATTCACTCACAAGTACAAAAATGATAGATGGAAAAAGAAACTTCATGTGAAATAATATCAAAACCATTTTGAAGAATCAAGTCAAACTTTATTATGAATAATCCAATGGGATATTCTCAAAAATGTTTACAAGAAGAAATTAAAAATTTATAATGAATCATCCAGCAATCTCCCACAACCCAAAACCCTCAATTCAACATCCCAAACATTTTTAGTTTTCTTAAATGATAAGCAATAGTTTCACGTGATCACCTTGAATGTAATCCACCATCAAGAATATTGAAACTGGAAAATGGAGAAGGCTGAGAAGGTTGAGTAGTAGGTGGTGATGATAACCCCAAAGACAAATAATTATGCCTTCCCACCTCATATCCCACAGCTAATGAAATAAGAGTCATTACCTTCTTAAGTTCTGCTCTTTTTCCCTAGAATGAAATGTAGTTCCTCCTCACAACTTCATTTGTATATTTTTTTATTTTGAAATACAACAAAACAAAGCCCCTCATCTTCATCATTCCCATAAATCATATTAGAATCAATAAATTTCCCAAATTATCCTTAGATAAACTCCTAAATCTCCCTACCATTGATATAAGGTGGAAAAATTCCAAGAAAGACCTTTAAAGAATTCACATCATCAAATTCGTCACTGGAATAAGATCCTAGAGAAGATGCAGTTGAAGGCCAAGTTCTAACTCTTGCACCTGATATAAGACTTGATGAAGCTGATAAAGGCATCAGCTCATTGTTTCCATGGGACAAAATTTCACTTCAACCGATTTGGATAGGTTCCATTTTTCTCATAATGCATGCACAACTTGATTTTATAATTCTTTAAGCCATCAAAAATGTTGGAAATTATTACACTGCCATGAATTGTATGTACTTTATAGCCAAAAAGAGGCAATACTTGCTGACCCTTCCAAAGTTCTTCTTCTCAGTGAGAAAAGTGACAATCAGTTCCCCAATCACATATTGTTAGTCCCATAAAAATTAAAAAAAAATATTTGTATGGAGGCAGTGTAATTATCTTAGTGACAGGTATCTCCTTCACATTCAAAGGTGAATTTGAACTATTTATATGCTTGCAAAACTTTTAATGGACCATTTCCCAAGTCCAATTTGTGGACTGCTTAGATTATTGTCCACTTAAAGAAGGGAATTGTGAGGAAGACTCTAACTAGAACCTCTATGGAGCCTCCTCAACAATTTAAGAGACATATTTAGCCATTGGAGGATTTCCAAGATGAGAAACAGGTTGCAAAGAAGATACTTGTTTAGAAGTAGAAAAACTTCCTCGAAGCATTCAATTAGTTCCACATTATTTATGGGAATGTTAATACTCAAAACCTGTTAAAGATTTATTAGAGGAATAAAAAATAAACCATTGAGAAGTTATAATATTATCACATGGTTCATCAAGGAAGAATTTATCATATAGACTCAACAACCCACTCATCTCAGATGAATGTCCAAGTTGAATAAGCTTTTGATTTCTCAAAACTTTTATATATTTATTGGCTCCATGTCAGAGAATGAGAGTAGCACATTCAATACAATTATTCTTCAAAAAATAATGTAGAGGGGTCTCTCTTGTTCATGTGAGTATGAATATACTTCCCCATTCTTCTTTATTATTAATGGGAGTGTCTCAAGGTGGCCATGACCTGTAGCTGTGTGAACAGGAGTTGGTCTTGCATTGTTTCCAGATGTTACAAAATTTATCCACAACCAAACAATTTACACTGCATCCATTGAGAGGAGTGTCCTATTTCAAAACCTAATGAAGAGCTTTATTTCCATCCTGATATGTTTCATTGACCGGAGCAACATATGCTAACAAAAAATATAAAAGTGCATTATCATTTTCCTAGACAGCTCGAATATTCCAGCTCTCGACAAACTGGAGAATACATTATATGTGACTTATCACTGATACAAAACTACATTACATGTAACAATGATCCTGAGAAATAAGTTGAACCTAAGAAATAATACGACTTAAGACATCCACCATCTTGCAAGAATGGATACGACTTAAAACATCCACCATTTTGCAAGAATGGAATCTTGTGGAAACTATCTACATTAGTACTGTAAGTGAAAAGGAAAAAATTTCACATTTATGTTTCATAAACAACACTCACAAACCATTTTTTGGCTCAAACAACCTCATGTGTTAATTTGGCTACTCTCCATAGTTCCACATGGTCACTCACTCAGTCCAATATTTATCATCCTTACGCTACATGTGGTAGAGTACAAGAAAAGTGGGAGTTGGAAGTTATGTCAAACATCATAATTATTATCTGACCATTCCACTCTTATCATTTTCACCATTAATTTCGCCTTTGGACTCCACTCCATCGATTTTAATTCCACCGAGCCCAGCCATGTGCTATATGAGCCTCCTCATTCTCCTCTACAATATGCCACTAAATTATTCTTAACTTATCTCTTAAGCCAATTTTTTGGGTCATATTTAAGGTTGAGTTGCTAAATTAAAAAATTTAATTCTTAAAACAAAAGGTTTCGATCTATATTTTAGATTCACATAGCGACAAAATATCTTGAAATTTTTTAGATTCACTTAGAAAAAAAATCTCTTGAAAATTTTAATATGTGTTATTTCCAGTAAGGCAAGACTTGAATACTTTAATTAACATCTACAATGAGAGTGATATATTTATAACGAAGGAGAGTAGCTCACAGAGTCTACAGGCTTTATATATAATGAAAATTTTTGTGGCAACAAATCTGAAACTGACACTGTAGAAATGAACACTCAACTCAAGTAGCACATGACTCAAGCTTAAGACCCTGAGCACTGCACTTTTGTTTAACTCGCCTGCAGGCTACTTTCACTATGCATAGGGCAATACGAAGATAATGGATATGAGGTGATGAAATCAAACTATGAATCATCTTTTCTTCTGTTGTATCTACAATTTCTTTTTCTCTCTCTTATGGAATCCAACCATCTCAGGGACTTGGATTAGTCACAACTGTTGGGGCCCCCATTCCTATACTCGTGGTCCTGGGATGAACTTTCCACTCTTTCTCAACTGGCTCCGAATGACAAGAAAGCCTAGTAGAATGAGATTGGGTTGAGTAAATATTCGAGTATTGAAGTGCCCGAACAATAAATATAGGTCTGACATATGGTTTTGAAAAGCCTCCAAGACCACCATTGTTTTGTTTCATAAAATATTTTATGAATTTGCATCAATAACTAAGACTAAACATTGATTACAACATGTTGATCCAATGCTTTAAATTAAATTATAGTGACGCAAATAGAAATGAGTGTCACTCGTATGAAGTCATGAAGGTATAATAGGAAATACAACTAGAATTCATGTAATATTATATATATTTCTAGGTATGGAAAGAAGAGTTTAGGGATGGAAACATAATTATGGCACACAATTCATCATAGTTGCTTTTTGTATCATTAATCTATATTCAAATAAAATTAAAATTACAACTATGAATTTACGAAACAATTGATCCTTAGTTGTTCCTCCCAAGCTGAGAGATTACATTTGTATTTATAACTACAAAACTAAAAAGAGGAACCATAAATGGAACTCTGGCACCTAGGAATGTCGGGTAGGATATATGTCTGTGTTGTTCACGTGACCATCTTATCATTTAACTGTATACCGTGCTCCACCAACATGAGAACAAAAAAGGGCCCAAGAACAATTATGTTAAGAAGCCTCATAAAACTCCAGGGTTTAAGAAGGGATATTCGTAGAGCTTAGAGAGCCCTGAAAGTGTAAGGTTGGGAGGACTCACATTTTTCCAAAGAAATTCTCCAAAATAAAACCATCAAATAAAAAAATAACAACAAAATAACCAGTGACCTTTACATAACAACAAAGTAGCTTAACAATACATCCCATCAACATCTATTCTACACATGTAGATTATATAAAATTTATATTTGTATTCATTAATTATATATATTTTATTAGATTTTATATTTTCATAAATTTATTTAAAATAAAAAAATTTCATCGCCTAATACATATCTTAATTTATTTTATTTTTATGACAAAGAATTGGCGTATTTAAAAATATTATTTTAACATAAAAAAACATATCAATGAAATTAAAAACAAAGTTATGGAGGAGCAAATATATGTTCATATAAAGGATATGCGATCAATTGCAAATAATTTCAATAAGACGTACAATCCCCAAATATGAAATATGATATCAAGTGACATTCATGCACTGAAGCTCATGAAGCTTAAAATGAGCTGAAGCCCCTAAATATAAAATTAGTGCAACATATATCACCACATTGATACACACTTCTAGAGAATTTTTATGAACTTATATAGGAATACGTACACTTAACCGGCTACATGCTAATGGATAATTTTATTAAATACGAATATGGTAAATCAAATCCACCATTTTAAAACGTAAAGATTCTTCAGTAATGTAGAGATTTTCGATATTATTTATTAATGTACTAAAGCAAACATCGACACGAAATATTGATGCTACGTGCGAATGCGAATGAGGAATGTTGCTTCTTTGAGCCCACTCTTGAATAATTTTTGTTCCTACCAATTTTTCTTCATTGAGCCCACACTTGAATAATATTCACCGCTACATATCTGTATTCATGCACAAAATCAATATTTTACGTCACATCCATTTTTATGTTCCTACCAATTTTTCTTCATTGAGCCCACACTTGAATAATATTCACCGCTACATATCTGTATTCATGCACAACATCAATATTTTACGTCACATCCATTTTTATACAGAGAGAGAGGGGGATGGAAACCACATTGAAATGCTAAAAAGAGTGTAATTACCTGCCAAGCATCATAGTGGTTGCTTGTGGGTTGGTGCCAGGACTGTCTCTGTACATTGACGCATCCACAATCCTAATATCATAAACTCCCTTCAACTCATACCTATCGTTAACCAGAGACCCAACTTCACATCCTCCATGGTGATGATACATTGTGTCCAGTGTATCAGGAAAGAACTGTGCCATGGCTATGTCCTCCAAAATGGTTTTTGGCAACGCTTTCCCACTGAAGTTGAAGCCATGAGACAAATCAACATTAAATCTATGCATAGATGGTGTGTCCAGGAGTTTAGTGATCACCCTAATGGAATGCATGCATCTTTGGAGGTCCAGAGGGTGTGAGTCATAATTGTATCGAACATATGGATTGTCTTATGGATCCTGATGTGTAACCAAAGCTCTCCCATCGATAATGGAAATGCTAGTTTCTCAATAATTTCTTCATAATAAGTGTTGTTCTTGTTGGGGGCGTGTGGAGATGTGCTGCCATTTACAAATTAGCTCACAGCCCCAATGTGATTTTGAGACCCTTTAAGGATACCCACTACCTATAGTGTGTAGAATTGCTGAGATAACCATGTTACAGACACACGAGGGTTATCTTGAATCCTTTTCCCTACCAAGGGATAATGTAAGAGTAGAGGAATATTTAATTCTTTGAGAAGTTGATATGGGCCAATTCCACTCAACATTAGTAGTTGGAGGCTTCCTAGGGCTCCTGTAGTAAGGATTACCTTGTTGGAACGGGATGATTCATTCAGAAAAACTTGATAAGACTATTCATGGTCATCCATGAATTGAACACCACTTGCCCTCAGATTATGAGAGGAGCCATCTTTTGTTTCTACATGATCCATTGCATACTCAAAATCATCAATCTACGTTTACGATCTATTAGTCCAATCTTTATTATAAGTTATTTGAAAACTATGTAAACCATATTATCAACAAATGTTGTCACACACAAGCTATGTGTAGAAGAAATATAAAACATAGGAATAATGACGTGTGTTTGAATGAATTACCTTCGAAGAGAATCCTACTAATGGTAGCATTGAGAAGGACAATGATATTGTCAGGATTAGAATACTTGAGAATATGTGTTGCTTTGTGTCTCTTGCCCTTTTTGTCGAAGGTGGAGGCGCTAATATTGGTTCCCTCCACATGATCCAACGTATATCGATTGTCTGGAAGAATTGTTGCTTCCAAGAGCCCATTTCTGATAGTCGATGACCAAGGTGAAGGACCACGCGGTTTGAAGGCATTCTCCTCTTCCACCCATTCATACGCCTCCTCAACAAGACCCTCATCCCATGCCATATTACGGACATATTGGGAGCTAGCCATGTTGTAGAAGCATGCATTGATAGCAATTCCACCTCTCAAGACTCTCACTCAGACCAAATTCACTCCATCCTTTGAAATGAACGTCTTATTTATGGAAGTGTAATTTTCGGTGTGACCTAATACCTTTGCAAGAACATCAGTGTTCTTGATGTCGGGCACTCCATAAGTGTTAAAGAACGTAATCTCAACCACCTGCTAGGTGTCAAAACCATCCGTACAAGTGCCTTATTTCAGTTTGAGTGAGTCCAGTTTAGCCCAGTTTAACTCCATTTATTTATTACCGATGTTTCCAATGTAATCTATTTAACTATTTCGTAATCTTGAGAAGAGCAACTCTCTGCTCCAGTTTACTTTTCGGTTTCTCAATTCTTTTCAATAAGGAGATCCTACCCTCTCTACCAACAAAAATGAATACATGGTAAATATGATTGCGGAGAAAGGGAAGTCAGTCATTCCTCCTCCAACTACAATGTAATCGTATCTTCTTGCTACTACTTTCTGGCCATCAGTGGTCATAAACACAAATGGAAAACCTGCGAATCACCAAAACCGCACACAAAACAAACAAAACTGACAATTCACTTTCAACAAACTATTCATTTATAGAGTATTAATAAATAACACAACCAAAGCACAACCTAATAATCTAGGAAAATACAAAATCCAAGCCAGGGCATGGAGCTAAGTTAACCACGGCCCCAAAACCTGTAAACCCCTAAAGCATTATAAACAGTCACCAAGAGGTATCATGCACATAATAGTGTAAGCCTCGTCATAAGTCTATGAGTACCTCTTTCTAGGAAATGCAACTAACGCGCATCTAGAGATACCCACCTCCCCCATATATGCTCACAGTTTATTCGAGCTGTTGAGAGTTGGTGTACTGGAAAACCCTACCAAAACATGAAACCACCCTGGATTACTCCATCATATTAAGAAAAAGAAATTAATCACAACAGTTGAAAAAAGGAATGACCGAAAGCAAAGATAAATTGAGTGCAAACCCATTCTCACGACATTGAAACTCTTTAGGTTGTCGAAACAGTCGCAGAAGCGCTTTGACAGTAGAAGGAACTGTGATGCCAAAAATGTGAATGAGCCGAGTCTCTGCTTGTTTCTACAAACCCTTAGTTAGAGGTAGTAAGGTCGAAGCAAACCATGACAAAGGCTCCTCTGTCATCATGAACCAAGGTTTCAGATGTATGGAAGCCCATGACAGAGCTTGCAAAAATAGACAAAGAAGCAACCTTAGGACGTAAAGGGGATTTTTCATTACCTCGAGAATTCTCAACATCAAGCTAACCAGAATAGCGTGAAATGTGATAAGGAATGGTCTGCACGAAAACATGGTCATTTTGCTGGCTCTCGCACTGTAGGGAAGGAATCTTGCACTATAGGGAAGAGAGGTTCGTAGAGGTGAGAGAGTAATTTAGGTAGATAGCTTAAATGAAGGAGGTTGTAGATGAATGGTCTAAAACATTTCAATCATCTAACATTTGATCTGAGGGTGTAGAGAGGTACACCGTAGTAGCTGGGGTAGTTGTTTTCAAAAAGAAATGACTTATAGCATAATAAATATAAGGTGTTTATTTTTTTTGAATTGTTTCATTATACAATTAAAATTTATTAATTTTAACACATTTTTACAAAATTTTAAAAAATATTAATTAAAATTACAAACATTAAAAAACTAATCAAAATAGAGAAAAAATAAAGTACAACATTTGGTTCAAATTTATTTACCACATATTGCATCCTATTCAAAATTACTAAACAAATATCATCATTTTTTTAAAACAAATATACGTAGCTTATTGCACTGAACATCAATAATTTCCAAATGCCTAAAAAAAATATGCACTTATGCGTGGGATAATTTCATGGCCCTACACTTGTGGTTATCTTTCAACCAATTATAGCAGGTGTGACACTAACTTACCTTTTATTTTTATCAATACTCAAGCACACAGACTATGCCTCTCTTCAACACTTGGATAGTTAATCTTCAAGTGTTCTTCAATTATGCAGCAAAGGGCCTAGGGTTTCCATTGTACTAGTGACAGGAGTCATCCGGAGCTCCTTCTCCTCACATCTGCAGTGATTACCCCTGGCTGTGAGTAAGTTAGAGGATGACAATCATTGAAGCTCACGATGGGGAGGTAGATGCTACCCCCCTGCTGCCAACTCAGCTGCAAGCAAAGAAACTACTTGATCTAACTCTACCCCTAAAAACGAAAAAGAAGAGCTAGTTGACCCCTCAGGAACACCAGACCCCCTGACAAAAGTGCAAAAGGACAAAAATGCACAGAGGAAACCATCATCCTCCACATGCATAACTATAGCAGCTAGTAGGCCCAAGATCTACCTTCCTGCTTAACGCATCAACAACAAAATACAAGACATGAGGAACATACACTCATTGGAAAATTCATCGGCTTCTAGCCTACAGAGAAAGCCCTCCTAGGTTGGATTGCCTCAACATGTAACCCCAAAGGGAAAATATCTCTCCAACTAGGCCCAAAATGATTTTTTAATATAATCTTTGCATGCATAGAGGACAAAAATAAAATCATGGATGGAGGACCACACTTCTTCAACTCTGTCAGATTCTTCCTCAGAAACTGGGTCGAAAGATTCAATCCATACAAAGACAACTTTAAGTGGGCATCAGTCTGGATCAGATTATACTCACACCCTCGGGAATATTGGGATGAACTATCCCTCAAAGAAATTGGCAATCATCTAGGATAATTCATCAAAATTGCCGAAGAAACCAATCTCAATCGATAAATTGTTTATGCCAGGATCTGCATCTACATGCACTTAGCCAAAGCCCTACCTGATTCGGTAAGTCTATTCCATGATGATTATGAATGTGTTCAAACTATTGATTATGAACATGTTCCTTTTCGTTGTCATAAATTTCATGGGCATGGGCACCTCTTGAGTAATTTCCGTCTCAATCAGTCTCAAAAACCCAACTCAGCTTCGGACAATACAGATCCATATGGTTTCACCAAGATTACAGGTTGTACGTGGGATGAAAAAAATACCACTTCCACTCCCAAGGCCTCTTGCCCTTCCACCAGAAACAGTTTTGATGTTCTATCCAGCCAGGTCTCACAGGAAACCCCCACCTCAGTGCCTCTTGATCATCCCGTAAAGCCCGTCAATCCAAATCTAGATACAAGCGAGCCCAAAACTACTCGCTCTCATCCCTCTGACTTAAATCATGCACCCATATCGCTTGGAAATAAAGCTAACCAAGGGTAAAAAGCTGAATAGGAGCAACCATCCGCCATGGATGAAGAGCCTAAGAACATTGACTTCGGTGAGCTTGATATTTTAGGCCTGGAGGAAGCATGCAAAAGCCGAGAATATCACATGATTCCCACATAGTAGATCCAATGCCTTGAGGAAGTTCTCTTCAAAGCCCAACAAATTCCAACTCTTGGAATCCAAGGAGGCACCATCAATGCTAAACAGAAAAAAAAATCATGTAAGAATCCAAAAAAAGATGGAGACACACGGATATGCAGCGCCTTATCATGCTTGGAGGCCAACTTGTTGAATCGAGAAGATATCCCAATTTGACTAGGTTCTATACTGTCGTCCCTCACTATTCTTAATGAATCTCATCTCATGGAATATCAAAGGGCTCAACAACCCCTCCAAGCACTGACTGATCAAGAAACGAATTGCTCAAGAAAAAACTACAATTTTTTTTATGTAAGAAAAAAAATTCTCTTGCACTACTTTGAACTCTATTATATCTAGATTATGGAACGGCTATAACACCATTGTTGTTGATGCTCTTGGGGCCTCAAGAGCTTTAGCTATTTCCTGGAACCCTCTCCAAATTACCCTGACCAACCTACACGCTACTTATAACTTCATTAAAGCCCACTTCGATCTGCTTGGTACCAACATTCATGGCCACCTCACCAATGCATATTTCCCCAACCTATAACTCAAAAAATTGAACTTCTCAACTCTATTGAGCAACTAAATTGTCTTCGTACCTACCCTCTCTGGGTACTAGGAGGAGACTTCAATATGATCACCAATCTGGATGAGAAAAGCAGCGATTGTTCCAAGCTTGAGGCAGAAAACTACAAATTCAAGGAGTTCATACAGAAAAACCAACTTATTGATCTCTAGACTTCCAATGGAATCCACACCTGGAACAATCGCAAAGGCAGATCCCACCGGATTGCTTCGTGCCTTGACAGATTCCTCATTTTGGACAACTCCATCCATCTCGGAGGCAATATTATCTCCACCGTTCTCCCTGCTTCAGGTTCTGACAATTGGCCTATATAGCTGCAATGGTCCCGCCTCGGAGCAGTAAGCAACAAACCCTTTTTCTTTGAGCAATTCTCGCTCACTCATCCTGGCTTCAAGGAGATGGTTTCTACTTGGTGGAGCATCATATTCCTACCAATGGGCTCCAAAATGTTCCAATTCCAACAGAAACTCAAGGCTCCCAAAAACCAGCTGAAGCAATGGAATTAGTCATCCTTTGGAAATATCTTTAAAATCAGCTAGAACTGGAATTTGAGATGCCTAATCTTCAACAAAATATCATTTTCTAAGGGTGTACTGATGATCATGCATTCTAGGAGCTGGAGCTAATGGGTCACTTGGAAGATCATAGGCTACAGGAAGAAATTCTCTAGAAACAAAAATCCAGAATGTGATGGCTCAAAAAAGAGGAAAAAACAAAAAGTATTTCCATCTCTCTACCATCCAATGTCGAATGCACAATCACATCTAAATCCTGAAGAATGAACAAGGAGACAAGCTCGAAGCACACAATGAAATTGAATATGGATTGTTAATCTATTTCAAGGATGCTCCCAAAGAACCAAATACAAAGCGCCAACCTACCATCAACAAAGTTACGCAGCACATCCCAAGGTTAATCATGGAGGATCATAATCAAATGCTACTGTGACCCATCATGATACAAGAGGTTCATCAGGAAATGTTGCAGCTCAAAGAGGGGAAAGCCCCAAGTATGAATGGTTTCACCTCCAACTTCTTTCACTTATTCTGGGATAACATCAAGAAGGAATTATGGGATCTGGTTAAGGAATCTAGAAGCATGCACTGGATTCTAGCAGCCCTTAATGCCACCTTCCTTACTCTAATTCCAAAAGCAGAAAAAATGACTACACCCTAAAAGTACAAACTTACAGCTATCTGCAATGTCATCTACAACTTCATCTCCGAAGTTATTGCCAATAAGCTCAAACCACTTCTCCCTCTTCTCATATCTCTTGAGAAAACGGGATATGTAGAAGGAAGACAAATTCTGGATGGCATAATCCTAATGCATGAAGTCATCCATTGGTTGAAATCATAGAAAAATCTAGGTATGCTTCTTAAAATTCATCTCTCCAAAGCCTTCAATAAACTCAGTTGGGCCTATATCATACACATGCTCCTAGCCTTTGGCTTTAGCCCTGCTTCGATCAAGTGTATCATGAGCCTGATCTCCTCCCCTTTTTTCTCCATTCCTGTCAATGGCTCACCCTTTTCCACATTCACTCCCTTTATACGCATTCAAAAAGGTAACCCTATCTCTCCATTCCTATTTGTCCTCATGGCGGAAGGTTTGGGTCGTCTACTCCACCCTGCCATCAACTCTAATCCCCTTAAAGGAATCTCCATTCACAATAACCCCCCTCTCTCCATCAATAATTTGTGGATGACAACATGTTTATTATCCATCCTTCATTCCAAGAAGCCCGATCATTCAAATCTCTCCTATATTGCTTCTCTAAAGCTTCTGGAGCCATCATTAATGCCAAAAAATTGCAACTCTTCTTCTATAACACACTGGTTGTCACCCAACGTAATATCGCGCAGATCCTTGGCTTCTCGATTGCTTATTTTCCCTCCAAATATCTAGGAGCCCCACTTATAGATTCAGCCATCAAGCACTCTTCTTGGAAGGAGCTCCTGGATAAGCTAGAATCAAGACTCTCCTCTTGGACCCATCGAGCTCTTAATATTGATGGTCGTCTTGTGCTGATCAAGTCATTCCTCCAATCCATGTCTCTGTACCTCTTCTCAGTGCTAGCAACTCCTAAATGGGTTCTTAAATCCATATGAAACCTTTATTGTACCTTTCAGTGTGGTGGCAACAAAGATTCTAAGAAATGGGATTTAGTCAAGTGGTCTAAGATCTTCTTACCCAAACACTTGGGAGGCTTGGGACTGAGGGATGTTGGTCAAAGTAATGCCATGAGGGGTGCTTGCATCTGGTGGAAATGGGTTTCCAATCCCCACACTCCGTGGGCACAACTTTAGGCATCCAAATATGCAGGAAATTGGCCTCAAGAAGACCTCATATGCTACAACTTAGATGACATGGGATCCTAAATCTGTAAAGAAGCCAAGCAGCACAAGTCACTTGTCCAATCCCACAATTTTTGGGAAATTCGTTGAAGATCACAAGCACATCTCTGGGAAGACTCTTGGCAGTAACAAATTAAGTTGGCCACTCTGTTTCAAAAACCCAGGTGGTAATCCACCCTCCATGATAGGGATAAAAATCAATTCAAACATTTCTAGACAATTCCAAACACCCATGGATTCCGGCAATGGCTTCCCACCACTCAATGGCAGGAAAATTGGCATGAAGAAACCCATGATGACATTAGGATGGAAAAGGAAAAGGAAAATCAAATGTTTAGAAGGACTAGATATCCTCATATGGGGTTACACCACCCAAGGTACTTTCACCACCAAGGAGGCCTATCACCCGCTTCATCCAAATGATCCTAATCGAAACGACCTAATTTGGACGCAAATATGGAATTCCAGCATATGGCCAAAAGTCTCCACCTTCCTATGGTTGATTAGCAAACACTGTATCTTAACTTGGGATAATATTTTGAAAAAATGGTTCTTTGCTCCTTCCCACTACCTGAAATATCAAAGACAGGAGGAAACTATAAGCCATATGCTGCACACTTGCCCCTTCGCAAGCTCTCTTTGGAACAAAGTGGCATTCTTTTTCATGGAACAAACAAAAACGAATGGGCGTCATTAACACCATCTGCCTCTGAAAAAATCCCCTTTCAAAAACAACCTCCTCAACTCTTTGTGGCTAATCATCCCGGGGCTCCTTCTCTGGACCATTTGGAAGGAGAGAAAATATCACATCTTCAAAGACCAAGCAACTCTACAATAGATATTACAGAACAAATTCCACAACAATCTAAAAGAGACCTTAGCCCTGCGACAATGGCATGACACAAATCTCTTGTCTCATCCCTCAAAACGCATCATATGGGCCAACTAGAATTTCTCAATTCCTTGCCACTCTATGGGTTCCTCCTCCTCCAATCGTTTGTTAGATTCTCTAGATATTAGAGCCCTACTCATAAGAAAATTTACAAACTCAACTTTGATGGAGCCTCTAATGGAAATTCGAGCGAAGCTGGCTTTGGAGGAGTCTTCAAAAACATAGCAAGTGATCCCTTTCTCATCAAGTGATCCCTTTCTGATCTTCTTTGGATCCATTGGATGGGATAGCAATGATCAGGAGATCAAATCTCTTGTAGAAAAATGCTCAAAAATAAAGTTGCTCAGAATTGTTCCAAAACAAAACGACAGGAAAGAGCTCCCCAAAATGATCCTGTAGCCGCGAACGACACTAAATTCCGTTGCCGTATGGAGGAGATGTTGCAGTTTGAATTTGCCCAATAACTTTCAATTTTGAAAGAATTTTTTTTTAATATATGTGTTGGGATAATTTTATTTTTTATTAAGGTTTAATAAATTAATTAAATTATATAGTTTTAATATTTTATATGGTTTTTTATTAAATCATATATTATATTATTAATTAATTATTTTAATTAATTATTAAAAAAAAATTAATTAAACCTTATTAAAAAAATAAATATTAAACCATACTATGTATTAAAACCAAATTCGAAAAAATGAAAAAGGGTTAAAAACCCACATATCAAAGGTTCACGTGGGCTATTCAAATGTGGTGGAGTCACATTTCAAAGCTTAAAGTATGGTTTAAAGGGTTTCATGGGATATGGGATACGTAAAAGTCAAAGGTACATATGGCTTACATATGCCCACGTGGTTTGTTAAACGTGTTTCAAAATGGAGTAAAAAAACCTTTTGTTTGCAAGCGGCAGCATTTGAACGTGGGTCGGGTCTATGGAAACATAACGCTTTAACCGTTGGGTCACGTCGGTGATTCGTGTTAACCAATGCAGTGCACATTTATTTAAATGTTGTTTTCGTTTGGCACGTTTAAACATGTGGGACGTGGTCCCGTGTATATAGCGCCCAGAGCGGAGTTCGTTTTATGATATGGTTGTAACCTTATCCACACCAATTTTAACTCAAAGTTTTTAAAAACTAATTCCGAAAGCCATGGTTATGTGGACATATTTTTCAGCCCCTCATGACTGGCGGAAAATTCAGCGGCCCCCCAAATTCAGTGCCTACCTCCATATTTGTCGGGCTATCTGGCAGTTAGCCAGACTTAGCTAGAGTGAATCTAGGCAGACTTCAGTTAGCCATAACTTTGGCTAGGGAAGTCCTTTTGGGACGAATTGTTTTTTTATTTTGGGTGTAGAAAGCATTTTGAAGCTGTTGGAAGTGTTTGCAGAGCCATCAAGGTGCTCTAACAGAGAATTTATCAGCGTTTTTGGTCGTGGAGCCACCAGGGCCTAAGAGAAGAAGAGCTGTTTTGGACTACCTTCATCCAATGGAGGTGTTTGTTTAGTCACTTTATACTGATTTGAGCCTTCTGAATCTTAATTTGCAGTGTATTTTTCCATTTGAGGCTTCTATACAGTTTTATTCACATTTTGAGCATTTAATCAAAGAGGAAAAAGCCTAATTAGAGGCTTTTGGACCCAGCGCAGGTAGCCCAAGAGAGGTGTGAACCGCTTAAACAATTATTTGCTATCATACTGTATAATTTTGCTGCATATTTTCAGATTCTTCTCCTTTAAACAGTAAATTTTTATAAGCAAACTTTTCCCAAGCAGGTTTAAACAGTGAACAAAACTTATTAGTTCATCTTCAAACCACTACACTTCATTTGCAGAATATGTATACTTGCCTATTCACACATTAAAGCTGGATCAATGAGTACTTTGCACTTAAAACAAATACTTTCATTGATCGGATCTCAGTGATTACATTTTATTTATTTAGGCAGAGTCTGTAGAAGGGCCAGGTAGCCTTCAGATTCATTTTTTCTTTGAAAGGTTAAATATCCGGTGAATGCCTCTACAGTCAATCTCTGTATGAGAAATACTTTGTTCTCACAATTTCAGATCAGGTTGGTATCAGAGCTCAAGGTTTTGCTTAAAATTTTGTAAAATTTGTGCAAGTAAATTGTATTATTCTGCAAAATTTGATGCTTACTAGGCTGAAATTGCAAAAAGGGGAAGGTCAATTGGTTAGAGAACAAGTTAATCCTCAACCAAGGAGGGCTAGAGTGCCATTACATCCACTTTCCATTTCATCCTCATTAGCCTTAGAATCAACCACAAACGTGTCTTCCAGAGAAGGAGAAGTACATGAGGAAATGGATCCCAAGGAAGAAGAAAGAGTCTTTAGAAAAACTTTCTTGGACTTGACTGAGATGGTTAGGATCCTATACCAGGAGAGAAATGATAGGATTGCTGGAGAAGGGTCTAGAAACCAAAGAGAAGAAGGAGAATCTTCAGGAGGAAAGAAAGACAAAGATGAGTCTAAGAAAGGGAATGGAGGAAATGGTGATCCACCATCTCCATCATCATCCTCATCCTCCACATCATCCTCTTCAACTTCTGAAAATCAGTCACACAAAACAAAACATCTCTTAAAAATCCTTTGTTAAAGCTTGATGTGAAGTTTGAGTTGTCGATGTTTAATAGTGATGTGAATGCAGAGAAATTGGATAACTGGATTAGACAGCTAGAAGTCTATCTAAGAATTCAGAATTTGCATGATGATGACACAAAAATCCAATTAGCCTCTTTGAGAATGGATGGAGCAGCTTTGGTTTGGTGGGAAGCCAAGACTAGAGAGGAGATTAAAAAGCATGGTAAGATAACTCTAACATGGACTGAGTTTATTACTGCTATTAAGAAACAGTTTTATCCTCTTTCTCATATTCAGAAATCAATCATGAATTGGCAAAATTTTAGGCAACTTAAGGGTCAAAATGTGCAAGATTATACCCAAGAGTTTAGAAGGAGAGCACTTCTACTTGGAATAGACTTACAAAGTCAAGATACCTTGTTGAAATACATAGGAAGTTTGCACAATTATCTGCAACATACTATCCTAATGTTTAATCCTACCAGCTTAGATGAAGTCTGTGTGCAGGCTACACATTTAGAAGCTAGAGGAAAGAATGCTTTTGATGCTTTTGATGAGGATAGTAATTTTAAAAACAAAGGAAAGAAGAGAGTTTTTAATTCAAGAAAAGAAAAAGGAAAGTTATTTTGCAAGAACTGTTCGAAGACAAGTCATGATGAAGATCATTGCTGGAAACTTCATCCTGAACTGAAACATGAAAAATTCAAGAACAAAAACAAGACCAAAGAAAAGGAGAAAACTGTAGCAATTGTTGAGCAAGACTTAGGGTCACACTCAAGAGATGAGACAAAAAGCATAGGCATGGTTTTAAAGAACATTAAGGGGAAAGAAGTGGTGTAAGACACAATTCCTAGTTCTAGCTCTTTGAATTGTCACAAAGATACTCATGATGAAAAGAGGAGGATAGAGCTTTTCCATGTGAGGGTAATTTCAAAACATACCAAAATTGACACACTGTTTGATAGTGGGTCACAAGCAAATCTTATATCTGAAGACTTGGTCAAGCAGCTTAAACTTGAGACCATTCCACATCCAAAGCCTTATCCACTTCGATGGATATGCAAGGATGCCAATTTGAAAGTTTCAAGCAAGTGCATATTGCGCTTTACAATAACTGCACACTTTATTGACACAGTGGAACTTGATGTGGTGCCGCTTGATATCTTAGGTATTGTTTTGGGAAGTCCTTATTTATTTGACAGGAAGGCCATCTTTCATCTCCATGAAAACAAGTATCACTTGTTCAAAGATGGTAAAGAGTACATTGTGAGAGCTCACAAGAAGAAGTTGGAATCTTCTTTACTCCATGCAAGTCAATTGAAGAGACTGGTTAATGCAAGTCAAAGTCTAACTTTGTTGATGTTGAAACGACCAGATTTTGAGCATTCACCTTTTTATGATGTTGCTAATAATTTGTCTCAGTTTGATAACAGTTTGTCTTTGAAGAAAGATGATGTTATGTTGCATGAATTACCTTTTGGGTCAGCCAATGCAGAAAATGAAGTGTCAAAACAAAGCAGTGCAAGCAAGAAGGACACACAATTCAGCATGGGAAAAAGTTGGTTTCAGAATGGTGCAATTCACCATGGGAACAGTTTGCAAGGTGAAAGTCATTTTAAGTCTTCTGGAAAGTTTGATCAGTGTAGAAAAATTTTGTTTTCTACAGATTACAATTGTTGTTCTGCAAATTTTAATCATTTGCATCATGACTCCGTCAATCTTAGCAATGGTAGATCAGTTGATTCCAGAGACAGGTTATCATTTTCTCAAAAGCTTCAGTTGATGAAATCGGGTAGATTTCAGTTATTCAAGGGTGGAAGAGTGGAGAATCAGTCTCCACATCATCAGTTTCAGTAATCAGAAATTTTTTGAGGGTCCAAAAGCTTCCCATTTGGGAGGTGTGATAAGGAGATCAAATCTCTTGTAGAAAAATGCTCAAAACTAAAGTTGCTCAGAATTGTTCCAAACCAAAACAACAGGAAAGAGCTCGCCAAAACGATCTTGTAGCCGCGAACAGCACTCAATTCCGTTGCCGTATGGAGAATATGTTGCAGTTTGAATTTGCCCAATAACTTTCAATTTTGAAAGAATTTTTTTTTAATATATGTGTTGGGATAATTTTATTTTTTATTAAGGTTTAATAAATTAATTAAATTATATAGTTTTAATATTTTATATGGTTTTTTATTAAATCATATATTATATTATTAATTATATATTTTAATTAATTATTAAAAAAAAATTAATTAAACCTTATTAAAAAAATAAATATTAAACCATACTATATATTAAAACCAAATTCGAAAAAATGAAAAAGGGTTAAAAACCCACATATCAAAGGTTCACGTGGGCTATTCAAATGCGGTGGAGTCACATTTCAAAGCTTAAAGTATGGTTTAAAAGGTTTCATGGGATATGGGATACGTAAAAGTCAAAGGTACATATGGCTTACGTATGCCCACGTGGTTTGTTAAACGTGTTTCAAAATGGAGTAAAAACACCTTTTGTTTGCAAGCGGCAGGATTTGAACGTGGGTCGAGTCTATGGAAACGAAACACTTTAACCATTAGGTTACGTCGGTGATTCGTGTTAACCAATGCAGCGCACATTTATTTAAATGTTGTTTTCATTTGGCATGTTTGAACGTGTGGGACGTGGTCCCATGTATATAGCGCCCGGAGCGGAGTTCGTTTTATGATATGGTTGAAAACTTATCCACGCCGATTTTAGCTCAAAGTTTTTAAAAACTAATTCCGAAAGCCATGGTTACGTGGACCTATTCTTCAGCCCCTCATGACTGGCGGAAAATTCGGCGGCCCCCCAAATTTAGCGCCTACCTCCATATTTGTCAGGCTATCTGGCAGTTAGCCAGACTTAGCTGGAGTGAATCTAGGCAAACTTCAGTTAGCCATAACTTTGGCTAGGGAAGTCCTTTTGGGACAAATGTTTTTTTGATTTTGGGTGTAGAAAGCATTCTGAAGCTGTTGGAAGTGTTTGCAGAGCCATCATGGCATTCTAACAGAGAATTTACTAGCGTTTTTGGTCGTGGAGCCACGAGGGCCTAAGAGAAGAAGAGTTGTTTTGGACTACCTTCATCCAATGGAGGTGTTTGTTTAGTCATTTTATACTGATTTAAGCCTTCTAAATTTTAATTTGCAGTGTATTTTTCCATTTGAGGTTTTTATACAGTTGTATTCACATTTTGAGCATTTAATCAAAGAGGAAAAATCCTAATTAGAGGCTTTTGGACCCAGCGGAGGTAGCCCAAGAGAGGGGTGAACCACTTAAACAATTATTTGTTGTCATACTGTATAATTTTGCTGCATATTTTCGGATTCTGCTCCTTTAAACAGTAAATTTTTATAAGCAAACTTTTCCCAAGCAGGTTTAAACAGTGAACAAAACTTATTAGTTCATTTTCAAACCACTACACTTCATTTGCAAAATATGTATACTTGCCTATTCACACATTAAAGCTAGATCAACGAATATTTTGCACTTAAAACAAATACTTTCATTGATCGGATCTCAGTGATTACATTTTATTTCTTTAGGGAGACTCTGTAGAAGGGCCAGGTAGCCTCCGGATTCATCCTTTCTTTGAAAGGTGAAATATCCGGTGAATGCCCCTACAGTCAATCTCTGTATGAGAAATACTTTGTTCTCACAATTCCAAATAAAGCAACAACTCAGCAGAGCTAGAAGGTCTCCTACAAGGCCTTCACCTTGCTCATGAGAATAATATATTCCCTCTACAAGTTGAAGGGGACTCCCAGACCATTATCAATGCTACTCATCGACTTCTTCATGGCTCCTCATCTACCAAATTCTCAAAGAGTTGGAGATTAGTAACGTGGATGGAGCACTTGGAGCATCAAAATCATGGAGGATGCTTCAGAAAGTGGGGGTAGCAGCTCTTCAAAACGAGCCTGACAAATTAACAATGCATCAGACAAAGGCACTCACTCCACCTCCACTCGAGAGTTGGCTCCCCAAATCTCCAAGAAGGAGGGAGCCCTTTCAAATTGTGGGTGCTTCATTGTTGAAGAACCACGTATCACGCAGAACCATGACGCAAAGGACCAGCAACTGTAGAACCATGGCTCTCCTTTTTTCTAGTATTTACATGCCCATCTATCATTTCTCTGTTTATTTTTCTACTGCACAAAAAACTTAGTTTTTTGATACTTTGTTAATAGTTGGTTTCCCCATGAATGACAACTCTTTCTATGACATGTTGAATTCTCAAAGGGTTTGTTTCCCCCCAAAGGAAAGCCTATTTTTTTAATTTTTTAAATGTCTTCTTCCAACACGAGTTGGCTAATTCAGCAACCCCTGTCACAAAGCTTGAATTTACTCTTTTTTGTACCATATAAGAGAATTTAACCTTACATAGAAAAAAAATTATGCAGCAGAAATAAATACAACATTAAATATCAATTTCAAATCCACTTGAACGCCCATACATACAATGGATGGGCAACTCCTGAATATGGGTCTTCCCGATATTATGTTTCATAAAATGTACAATTTTACAATAATCATACAGTGCTAAGCCTATGTAAGCCATTTAGACTTCTTTCCAATATGTGCTTCAACACATGTGTTTTGGCTCGAGCTACAATACTCTCCAACAACTCATCAATCTAACAGGAACCTCAAATTTCCCCTTAAAATGTGTTTTCAGACTTCTGCCTAGACACACGTTCAGCCTGGGTCACTTCAGTCACTGACGCCCTCTGCTCTGAACACGTTCAGAAATTCTTTTAGGAAAAACCCGACTACGTCGTTTCTACACGCGCTGACGTCCTCGGCTGCACGCGTTCGAGAAACACGTTCAGGAGAAACTGATTCCACCTGTTATGCATGTGCGCCCTCGCAGTTTGCCTAAAAACCCAACGTGACCCTGTTTGCACACTCTGATGCCCTCAGTTGCACACATTCAGAAATGTGTTCGAGAAAAAACCTGACTCGACCCAAGACACACGCATTCTATGCCTTCGCTCACCTGCCCATCCTACAGGCACTTACACTTTCTCAGCTACTTCAAAGATCGTCCTAAGTGATGTGTGAGGAATGAATTGATGCCTTGAACCTTCTCAACTCGTCATTATTAATATGCCAAGTTGTGGTCCCTTTTTTCATAATTCATGACCCTTCAGCCATGCCCATGTGTCGGATTGGTCATATTTCTGCACATCAGCCCAACAAGTATATTTTTCTCATTCACACACTATAAACTCTCATCGTCGATCTCTTCCATACTTAGCCATTTTTCTGCCCTCGTGTGACTCGTCGCAAATCCAACGTCAGATGGCCAACACATAAACGTCGCATGACCATTGTGAAACGTCTTTTTGTCATAATGTTGAGTGTGGGTCGGGCGCACGTGTTCATTCGGGCGGCCGCTACATGGTTCCCCCAAGTGCACCCACCATCGCAATTCGCCCAAGCGCACCCATCGTTCATCCCAGAAGTTCGTTGCACTCTAACCAATGTCTTGTCGCACATCCACCAAGTAGGTCGCCTGTAGCACTAAGGCATGCCCACCACTGTTTGTCATCGTAACCAAAACTCAGGGACCTAACAAATAAGGAGATATGCACCAGAAAATTAAAGCAAAATCATTAAAATAAACCATCAAAAATAAAGAAAAAAATACTGGACAATAGGATGTCACCTCAAAAAGAAACTCAATTTATCCTCCAAATGCAATTTTCATCTGCTAAAAAATTCCGGCCAGTCCATTCAAAATAGAGACACATTCATTTGACATGAACAAGAATTAATCAAAATATAAAGAAAACAATGTTATCTTGCAAAAAAAAATTATTAATTATTTTCCGTGTTCATCCTTGCAACGGGTAGACAATTCTTCTTCTATGATCTGTTATTTCTTGTTTAATTTGATTTTCTTGAACGTGGTGTTGGAGTTGAGAGCGAAAATCCCTTTTAAATGCCTCTCGCTGTCTAGCATTCCAAGGAGCCGTGAAATGTCATCTAACCATATGGGAATTTATTTTGTTGCTTTCATGATTTATTTTTCTTTTGCGGAATACTTAAGAAAGTAAAATTTTAACATTTTTATGGGATGATGTGTAGTCAATCGAGATAAGAATGTTCATTATTATTTTTATTTCAGAGAGACTCGTGCATTTCTGTTATCTCTCTCGATATGAAGATATGGAAAGGAAACCATTAAAATGAGTTTCCCACGAGTTAAAGTTCTAATTTTTTTGTTAACTACTATTAACTATGAACCTTTTATTAACTACTAACTCACTATTAACCGGAAACTATTATTAATTATTGACTCACTATTAATGTGATGGTTGACTATTTGAAGGTATATTGTTTAATGGTTGACTATTTGAAGTTACATAGCAGTGCAAGGTGGCATCTCCATAGTTGATTATTGTTCAATTATGTGTAGTTAAATCTGAAAAAAAGGTAAATATGCAAAATGGCATGGAGAAAATTTCAGAAAATATTTCTCACAAAAACACCTTAACGGATAAATCTTATATATTCCTATTCATAATATTATATATTCTATTCAAATATAAACTTCCATGTTCTCTAAAAAATTATAGGTAATTATCACGTATTAACCTCATTACATCTATTAAAATTATTATGCATGTTATATAAGTTTTTCTTCATATATTTTTATTCCAAAACATTATTCTTCACGACCATCTAATAACACCATCTCCATATCCACAACATCCTATCCTCCCCTGCCATAATTTTCACCATAAACTTTTAGGTTACTATCTTTTTGCAAACTAGCACCACGTATCATCACCATAAATTCAAGGCTAGAGCACTATGTTTATATATGCTAACCCTAGGCACCATTTTTATACATCTGACCCCGAGGTTGTAAATGGGCATTATCTGACGTGGTTAAGGAGTTTACTTAACAATATTAAAACATATTCATCCTTCCATTGAGATGAAATAGCGTTATTGGGTCGCATGCAGAAATTCGACATCAGCGATGATGAGTTCGGTAGGGTGTTTTTAGAAGTAAAGTATGAGTTCGGTAGGGTGTTTTTAGAAGTAAGGTTTTTTCAGCCTTTGAACCGTATGTCCTCATATAGGAGTTTTGTTTCATGTTTGCCTTTGAACCGTATGTCCTCATATAGGAGTTTTGTTTCATGTTTTAACGTGTGTTGCATTATATGATTTATTCTTTGATATTTTAATGTATAATCCATTTTTTTGACTTGCTATTCGCACATCACAGTCCAAAGGTTTTAAATTTGTATCCATTTTTTTGACTTGCTATTCGCACATCACAGTCCAAAGGTTTTAAATTTGTGTTCACCATCTTCATCCATATTTATAGCCAATGCCCTCGGAGATAGATTCACCACCCGCCATGGCCATCAATAACACGGATTACAATGACCCTTTGTATTATTACAGCGAGCCCCCTTACGGCGATAATCTCTATCCCCCCTCGGCGCCACCAACAGCCGGCAACAATGCGTTATATATGGCCGGCACAGTGATCGCCGTCGTAGCGATTTTGATGTTTCTCTTTTTCGACTCTACCAGTTTACGCCGCAGATTTTCCGTTGCGCCCGAGGATCCCTTGAACCTCCGCAGTATGGGTTTGGACGCGCGCGTTATAGAGTCTCTGCCCATCTTTGAGTATAAAGCGCAGAGCTTCAAAGACGCGCTCGAATGCGCCGTCTGTCTGTCGGAATTCGAGGAGAACGAGAAAGGGAGGTTTCTACCGAATTGCAGACACAGCTTTCACGTAGAATGTATCGACATGTGGTTTCATTCGCATTCGACTTGCCGAGTTTGCAGAACGAGCGTTCAGCCGAAAAAGTGGGAAGGTAACAACAATATCGATCATGAGATTCCCATTAATGTAGAATTGGTCTCTTCAGGTAATAGAGAATTCGGGATGAGTCCAGGACTTGTACAAGGGGAAACAAGCTCTCAACCGCAGGACGAACCACGGTCCACGTGCGGAATTTCAACGTTGCCAGAAACCGCCGTCAATATGCCGGGGGGTCTGAAAGCTTCTCCAGCGAAAAACATACGTGGTTGTCCAGTCGATCGCACTCGTCAGAAACTGCACTCCATTCACTGGAGATAATGTTAAAGAGAGGCGTAGAAGGGAGGACGTTCTCCGATCCTTTGGAAGATCAGGGTATCGAAGCCGAGGGACAGGAACAACGACAACGGTAACTTTCCCGACCAGCGGTGCCGGCATTTAAGGCAAACATTATCGAAGTGGTGTTTTTGTTTTTTTTAATAATTTTTTATTCCCTTTATATTGTAAGTAGTTGGAGGGAAATCCTCTTTGATTGATGTATAAATGTAAGTTTATTCAAGAAAAAAAAAGGGTAATTTTCATGGTTTATTACTAAATATCTCATGGTTGTTAAAAACATTTCATTTTCCCAATGGTCTTCACCCTATATTTAAAAAACAATAGTAATATAAGTTAGATAATATATCAATATACCAAATAATTATTTTTAACATAAAATATTAAAAGAAATATATGTTAGCAAAGTGCAATTAAAAAACCTATTCTGAAATGGAGCACTTTTTTTGCATTTAATATTAAAGTTCTTTTGGACAACATGTTAGCTAAAACATTATTTTCTTTGTTATAAATAAATTAGAAGTATGGTAAATAAATATAATCGATTTTTATATTTACGTCATAAAATTCTTTATATTTACAAAATTCAAAAAAGAGATTTTATTTAGGTGAAATCTATGGACCACATAACATGGGAAAATATATTATTAATACCATGGGTCAAATACCATGAGAAAAATACCATATTTATAAAAGAGGTATGGTAAATAGATAAATATAAAAGAGGTATAAAGAGGTATTGTAAATAAATAAAAAATATATCAAATATGATTAGACATCAACATCTAATTATATACCAAGTCTATGGGCCAAAAACCATAAACCAAGTTATTATTAATAGAAAGCAAAAAAAAAACATTATTAACCCTAATATTAATATTAAAGGATTACTATTAATATTAAAATATTAATAACAATATTATTACTAAATATAATATTAATATTAATATATTATAATGTTAATATTATTAAATTTAATAAGTTTGGATTAATACAATATTAAATTTGTTATATTATAATATATATTAATATTTTGTGATATATATATTAACTCTAGATATATATAGGAGGGAAGAACAAAGACATAGAGTGGTAGAGGTGGAGAAATAGGGAGAGTGACAAGGGAGAGATGGATATAAACTGAAGGAGAGGGGAGAGGAGGAATCGAGAGAGAGAGAGAGAGGGGGATGGGTTTGAGAGGTAGAGAAGGGTAAGAGAGAGAGAGGGAGACATAAATATGGAGGTGGGAGAGAGAGAAGGAGAGAAGGAGAGAAGGAGGGATATAGTGAGAGGATTGGAGGGTAGAGAGAGAGAGAGAGGGAGGGAGGGATAGAGAGATGGAGTTGGAGGGGGAGAGAGGGATGGAAGAAGAAAGACATAGAGAATGAGAAGTGGAGAGAGAGGGAGTGAAAAGGGAGAGTTGGAGAGAGAGTGTGTATCCTTATGAGTGAGATAAATAGACATAAAATGAGAGATGGAGACCAGGGGGAGAGAAGGAGAGAGAAGGAGAAAGGGAGGGATACAGTAACATATTTCGAGAGAGAGAGAGAGAGAGATGGTGGAAGAGAGAGAATTGGAGGGCAAAGAGGGAGAGAGAGACCTGGGGAGGGATAGAGAGAGGTAGGAGAGGAAGTATGAGAGAGAGGAATTGAGAGAGAGGAGGAGAGAGGGAGGGATAGAGATATGGAGTTGGAGGGAGGAATAAAGACATAGAGAGTGAGAAGTGGAGAGACAGAGAGGGAGTGACAAGGGAGATAAGGAGATAGAGTGTCTATGGTTGGGGGTGAGATAAAGAGACAAAGGAGAAATGGAGAGAAAGGGGGAAAGAAGAGAGAGTGGAATATAGAAATAGATTTTGAAGGTGAAGAGAGAGAGAGAGAGAGAGAGAGAGAGAGAGAGAGAGAGAGAGTGAGTGGAGAGAGGTAGGAAAAGAGAGATGGAAATTGAGGGGGAGAGAGAGGGAGGTAAGAAGAAATACATAGAGAGAAAAAGGTGGAGAGAGAGGGAGGGAGTGATAAGGAAGATGGATAGAGAGGGGGAGAGGATAAAAAGGGGAAGAGAGATAGAAGTGGGGGACAAAGATAGAGAGAGAGAGAGAGAGAGGGAGAGAGATTCGCCAAATAGAGTGTATGATTTGGGAGTGATGTAGAAATGAAAAGTGAGATACATATATAGATGGAAGGTGAAGAGAAAGAAAAGAGGTATGGAGACAGGGAGGGAGAGATAAAGATATTGATAGATATGGAGTGAGAGTGTGTGTGTGTTTGGGGGGTGAGATAAAGAGGAAAATAAGGAGAGATGGAAGGAGATATAGTTATAGATGGAGTGGGGAGAGAGGGAAGAACATTTCTTGCACTAGATGCTTTGATTTTAGTGTAGAGGGTGATTTCTAATACCATTTGATTGCTTGCACTAGATGCATTGATTTTAGTGTAGATGTTGATTTCTAATGATATTTGATTAGTTCCACTAGATGCATTGATTTCAATGTATATGATTTCTATTCCTATTTGATTTCTTGCACTAAGTGCATTAATTTCAGTGTAGATGGTGATTTATAATTCTATTTGATTTTTTGCACTAGATGCATTAATTTATATGTAGATGTTGATTTCTAACTATATTTTTTTGCTTGCACTACATGCATTGATTTCAATGTAGATGATTTCTAATCCTATTTGATTGTTTGCACTAAATGCATTGATTTTAGTGTAGATGTTGGTTTCTAATTATATTTTCTTACTTACACTAGATGCATTGATTTGAATGTAGATGTTGATTTCTAATCCTAATTGATTACTTGCATTAGATGCATTGATTTCTGTGTAGATAATGTTTTCTAATATTATTTGATTTCTTGCATTAGATACATTGATTTCAGTGTATATGTTAATTTCTGATTCGATGTAATTGGATATATGATGGTACATTAATTTTAAAGTGACTGGATTAAGTGTCTGCATTGATTTTAGTGTAGGCATAAAAAATTATTGACAATGTATATTGATTTTTGTGTTATAGTAATTCAACCTATTAATATTGGAGAGCAAGAGAGACAAGGTATGATGTTTACTACAACATCTTGAGCTAAAGATTTAAATGGTTTATGATTTCAACTGTCCTTTTCATATAATCAATATGAAAATATGACAAAACTAACAAGAGTGACAATAAGAATAGTAGAAGAAAATAGTATGAGATTGATCACAATGAATATAATTTGTAATTGATTACATTCTTATTATTCACAATTTCTATCATTCAACAATATTATTGTCACTTTTGCATTCAAAATGTTTATTTCATCAATTTTCATCAATAAAGTTATAAACAATATTTATCATCTCACCAAACTAAGGTAACTAAGAAAATTTAAATTGAAATGACGAGGTTGATTTAAAACATATTTAGCATATTTAAAATGATTATATTAATGTTCGATATATTTACATATTATTGATTAAAATTAATCATATCTTCAATAGACTTTCCTTGGCTGCACATGACTGAAATTAGCCTAGATCCATCTTAAATCCGAATCTATCAAGCACCAAGAGGGATCAAACCTCTTGAGGTCCAAACCTTCTTTTTGAGTGCAAAACATGAGAAAAGTTTTGCACCTTGAGAGATTTGATCCTGCTCAGAGCTTGATAGATCCAAAATTAAAATACATCTAGGATAGTTACAACCTAAATTAACATTAATAAAATGTAAATACCATTCATATAAATAAAATGCATAATTTTTTTAAAAAAGTAAACCTATACATAAAACCAATTATAACTATTTATCACATTATTAACTTAGACAACTTAATTTGAAAAACATTACACATTAATACATCAATCCCAAAAGCTAATGCCTAAAACAATTAGTAACATAAACTCATCATCCTGCAAAACTATCAACTTTCTCCAACACCTTTACATTTTATAATCACCATCCTTCATCAAGTTTAGGCAAATTCAAAACAATTTCAACTCTAAGTAACCAATAAATGATGTTCACTCTTTATCATCTATTCCCTTCTAACATACGCAAATCACATTAAATTCTCCACCTATCATATTTTTTTGTGTAGTAAATAAATGAATTTGTTGCCACATCCTCGTTGACCAAACGCGATAATATTTTTTAATGAAAACGAAAGAACCAACAACTCTATCCAGATGTATAAAATTTTACAAAATTGCCGTGACCTATATAACCACGCATTTGAAGATGAGTCGTGGCCATATGGTCATTGCTTTTCCAACAACGACAAATCTAAACAATATTATTATAAATTAGTATTCTAGTTATTATTATAAACTAGTATTCGAATTATTAGTATTCACGTTAAACGTAAATGTCGTGTCTGAAATAAAAGGAGTTTTAAAAAAGTCCTATTAAACATAACTTGGAAATAAAATATGAATCTATGATAACATTGAACGTAAATTTCCTGTCTGAAATAAAAGGAGTTTTCAAAAAGTCCTAATAACGATAACATGGAAATAAAAACGTAAATATCGTGCCTGAAATAAAAGGAGTTTTCAAAAGTCGTATTAGAGATAACTTGGAAATAAAATATGAATGTATGATAACCTTGAAATAAACGTGGATGTTATACACATGGATTTTCTAAAGATGCCAAAATTATATTTTTTAAGTATATAGGTCACATAATGATATATTTATGTTTATAGATTAAGGTCAAATGTTTAACAAATCTGACCGATGGCCTTGTGATAACATTACCTAAATCTATATGTGTAGAGACGCCACAATATTGTTTTATGATAATGTTGATATTGTGAGTGAGGTATGTATAATGTAAAATTACTTAATTTATTTAGAATTAATAGTTATATATATTAATATTGTTTTAGGATAATGTTGATATTGTTAGTGAGGTATGTATAATGTAAAATTACTTAATTTATCTTAAATGAATTAATAGTTATATATATTTATATAACTATTAATTCTAAATAAATTAAGCAATTTTACATTATACATATCTCACTGACAATATCAACATTATCCTAAAACAATATTGTGGCGTCTCTACACACACACACACACACACACACACACATATATATATATATATATATATATATATATATTAATTTGATTTATATGTGTAGGAGGATATTTTTTTTTTCTCGAGTATTTAGATGTGGAGTGTTTAATTAATTTTTTATTATAGTAGTATATAAAACAAAAAGGAGGTGCACATTGCATTTCTTTAAAGAGAAAAATGTTTAGAAAATTTAAAAAATAGAGATGTAAATTATAAGTTAGAAAAAAAAATGTAACAAATTATTAGAAAATATTTTTAAGGGGAAAATATTGTTGAGAAAAAGATAAGTGGAAAAAAACAAATCAGAACAAAAAATAAAACATGCTCAATGTATTATTCAAAATACATCATAGAGTTCTTATATGCTCAAAATACGTCATAGAGTTCTTATACTCTAGACAAGAGTATTCATCAATATAAGGATTCCAAAGAAAAATTCAGCAGTAGAACAATAAGTTAAAATCCTCACTCATATTTCTCTTACCCAAGCAACCAATTTTGAAATCCATGTTGGAAACCATGAATGATTGATTGGCCCAATATTGCTACTCACCATTAATTTCTTGGCATTGTTTAGCATTCATTGCATACTATTAGTCAATAATTGTTACCTATTATTTTGAAGGCATATTTCATACTACTATTTGGAATTTTATTGAGATCATTAGTTTTCTACACAACTAGAAGGCGTATGACATTCATGTCCAAACATTCTCCAAATTTTCATATCTCTTGCTAGAACCCAAGGGAGAATGCATCAATCTATGAGAAAACTACTAAGTTCCCTAAGAGCGATAGACTCACATCACAACTTGAATTTACCTATACTCATCAATTTCATCAGTGCATCCAAAACATTATGCCAAGTGTCAACTTTCTTCAATGTCAACTTTCCATGCTCTACCATATCGAGAATGAAATGGTACTAGATATCAATATGTTTTTTCATTACATGAAATGTAGTGTTCCTTAAACTTTGAAATTTTAAAGAAAATCAAGTATATAGAGAAAATAAATGCAAAAAAAACAAAGGAAAAGAACAACAAGGTCAAATTTGTATGATACCCTTGTATATTGATAATGCAAAGGAAATAAATGTTCACATTCCTTTTAAGGTGGGGTTACCTTTCATTTAGTAAAACTCAAAATACAAAACACAAAAAGAACATTCCATCATCTCATATCTCTTTGAATAACTTTTCCATAGCTAAAAGCCTAGCTACTTGTGGTATTCTCGTTGATGGGTAACAAATACCTACTGGACCTTATAAAGTGGATACTTTCACATTAAATAACTATCCACTATTATCCAATGTGAAGGATTTTCACATAAAATAATTAACTAACTCCTACATAATCTAAAATAGGGAGGCTAGCATAGAACACTAGTTTCACTCCTCCTTTGAAAGAGCCATCGTCCTTAACTATACAATTGTGGAGATTTTTGCAAGATCATGGTCGGTTCCCATGTATCATTTTCAGGTGGCTTATATTTCCACTAGATCACTACTTCACCTATCGTGTGCCAGTGAAAACACTCTCTAGTATTGAAAATTATTTCTTGTTGATGCCAAATGGAGCCCTCTTCATTATAAGGTTTTGGTAAGCCAATTTTCACCTTGAAATTCAATTATATAACCTTCTTTAGACAACAATAATGAAATATTTTATGAATATTTCAATTGGATGCAAGAACCACTTTGTAGGAAAATTTTCAAACCATTTGATGATCTCATTGGGTCCATATAAATTGGGTGATTTGAGTGATGTTTGCTCATAGGGTTGAGTGTGAAGAAAACCTAACCCATTGTTGAAGTTAATTTAAAAGTAATTATATTTATTATTTCTTTAAGATATCCCCAGTCATAACCAAACGTCCTTGATGATGCAAAAATGGCTTCTCTAGTGTCGAGTGCGTGATCCAAAACTTTAACATTGCAAGCATTTGGTAAATATCAAGTCAATGAAAATTGTTATTTTCAATAACCATATTCATATTGGATAATTTTGGTAGCCCGATGATAACATCTATTATAGCACCATTCCACAAGGGGAATTCATTATGCCCATTGATGTGATTTTTTTGAGGTAAACAATCTCAAACATGTTTCTAGGAAATTGCTAACCACTTCGTTATGATTATTTTCTTATGCGAGATATGCAGTGCTTAGTTTTAGTTGGATACCCAATATTTTAAGAAAATCATACTAAACTGTGTTAAAGAATGCAAGGTCCCAATTGGAGACCCTGGAAGTGGGCATGCCATGTAAATTAAAATTTTGATAAGGGAAGAGATGGAAAATGGATGGGGTGAATGGATGTGGTAGGGTACTAATGTGAGGATATTTAACACCATGGTAAACTACAAATATGCTAACATATTTACTAATTTATTATAGAGGCCCCACTATAAAATCCATAGAAATTTTGGTCCATATGTGTGTTGTAATTGATAGCAAGTTGCAATGCCTCTTGTACGTTCACTTCCTCCTTTTTTTCTCTTTGCGAAGTTCCAAAGCATGGTTTTAATTCCCCCCCAAATGAACTATAAATTACTTCATTCATATGTTTTATGAAATCCAAAGTGACCTGTTATAAGTGATGAATGATTTCATCTAACATTATTTGTTTTAAGTTATAACTCGTTACGAGACCATATCACAATATATTTACCTTCCATGTATACCCATTAGGAGGGTTTGGATATTCAATATGCATGTGGATGATGTGATTGATAGTGTCATTTTCTAACCATTATTAATGGGCCTTCTCAGGCTAACCTAAAATGGGTACAAATAACATGAATATTCATTCATTCCCATCAAATTGTTAGTATAAAGAATCAAATACCACATTTCTTTTACCCTTCATAATGTCATATTTTTACCTTAGTATCTTGGTCACCCACTTATGATTCTCTTGTGGAGATAACTTTTTTTGAAGAAATTACTTTACACTATGATGGGTAGTCTTGGTCTAGACATGTTTCCTAATGATATATGCACTACAAGGAAAAGACCCTCTAGTGGATGTTTTTGAGGAACCCCTTATAAAAATAACCCAAAAATCCGTTTCTGGTAGAGGTTACTAGAGGAGGTTGGCAGGCGGAGGTGTTTGTGGATGTATTTTGTACGGTGTGCTTATCATCGTAAAAAGCACCGGTGCATTCAACATGAGAAAGCACTAGTGCATACAAAACATTGGCACACCAAACACTATGCGCTCCGTACACACCTGCCCGGTGCATTTCATTTTTGTAGCGCACCAAGCCTTTACAACACATCCACATCGGTGCCTCATAAAAAGCATGTGATAAAGAAACTACCCACTGCGGAATGAAGAAAACACATCGGTGCTCCCATAAAACTGGTGCACTAAAACGGGTTTAAATAAAAAAAAAAATTACATCCAAAAAAATGCATAAAACATTGGCACACTGGACACCATGCACTCCATACACACTCACCCTATGTGTTTTATTACTGTAGCTCCCAAGTGTTTTACACATAATCCTCACCGGTGCTTCATAAAAAGCACGTGAAAAGAGAAACCGCTTAGTGCGGAATGATGAAAATGCATCGGTGCGCCCATAAACCTCGCACACTAGAATAATATTAAATAAAAAAAAAATTATGGCAAAAAAACTACACAAAAAATTGGCACACTGGACACTGTGCGCTCTATACACACCCGCCCGGTGCGTTATATTGGTGTAGCACCCCGGTGCGTTACAGGGCATCCAAACTGGTGCCTCATAAAAAGCACACGAAAACAGAAACTGCCCAACGCAGAATGACGAAAATGCACTGGTACGTCCATAGAATCCCGCGCACCAGAAGGGGGTTAAATAAAAAAAATTAGGGCCAAAAAACTGCACAAAACATTGGCACATCTAACACTGTGCACTCTGTACACACCCTTCCGGTACGTTGTATTAGTATAGTGCACTGGTGCTTTACAGACCATTTGTGCTAGTGCCTCATAAAAAGTGCACGAAAACATAAACCGCCAAGTGCGGAATGAAGGAAATGCACCGGTGTGCCTAAAATATCCCGCGCACCGAAACAGGGTTAAATAAAAAAAAAAATTACGGCCAAAATACAACATTTTTCACTTTTGTTAATACTACAGAGCTCTCAAGCACCAGTGCAATTTATCCTTATCTAAGCCGCCTTGACATCAGTGCTCCCATTGCACTCATTACACGCACTACTGCTTTGCATTACCCACCAATATCTAGCTTGAATTTTGCAAAACGGTGCACAAATTTTATTTTATAAATTCTACAGCCAATATGCCTCCTCGACGAACAAATATACAGGTATTTTTCTTGTTTTTCCATAATTAAGATTTATAGCAGATTAGAATTTCAAATAACCTTAAAATTAACCATTTAAAAGGAAAAAAAAAAATTTTGTCACGCGGTGCGCTCGAGCCGTTCGACTTGCACTGGTTTGCAGTGCTTCCTGTAAATTTACAATCCGCATGGTAACCGGTGCTAATGGTATCCACATCGGTTCTATGGCAGTATAGATAGGTGCACCGTGTTATTTAAAAAAAAAAAAATTTGCAGTGCGGTCGTTTACCAGGCAGCACCGTTGACAATGTGGAATAACAGCAACACAGTGTGTTGACTAAATTATCCGCCCTGGTGTTGGTAATTTTACCAATGCACTATGTTGCCACTATTCCACATTGTCAACAGTGCGGCCTAGTAAACCGGTGCTAACGGTATCTACACCGGTTCTGGGGAAGTATCGAAGGAACAACATGTTATTATTATTATTATTTTAAGTGCGATGCCGTTGGTTATTGGGCCACACCGTTGAACTAGTGGAATAGCTGTGACGCGGTGCGTTGACTAAAATATCTGTCCTAAGGCGGCTATTTTTGTCAATGCATGGCTTTCCGCATTTCATTTGGTTCAACGGTGTAGCCTTGTAAAAGGCCGCACTATTCACTGTGTCACGATGGCAGGAGGTCGGTCCGCTGACTTAACTGTACACCCCGGGGCGTAGAGTTTCGTTAGTGCACTGCCCTCCTGACACTGTACATAGTCAACGGTGTGCTATAAATTCTTCTTGAGGACTGCCATTAGGGCGCTTAATATTATTATGTGCACCGAGGCCACTGCGTTCCATAGAAAGACACACTGGTACCCGTGCATGACTATGTTTACAGCGCACCGACTATTTTATTATTTTGTTTAAAAAAAAAAATTTATATATGTATATTTCTAAATACATCTCTTATTTAATAAAACATTTGTGTTTAATATGTCAATCATTCATAGACGTGAAAGGAGAGAAGAGGGGGAACAACAACAACAATAGGTAGAGTAGTATAACATGGTTCGCCTATGGGAGGCATGAAAGAGGGAGACAGATGCGTACCTTCACCCTATTACATTATCTACGCAGGGGCTTCTAAGGTAGGTAGGCCTCCTCAAGTTATACGAGGAGGCTACTTCCCTAAAGGGCCATAGTTTGTTTTTGAGACATCTTATCTGAAGGTGGAATGCCTAGCAACAAGCTTTCCGGGTTTGTATCAACCAGTGGTACACGCCCATTGAGGAGGATATATACTTTATTATAGGGCTATCGAGGAGAGGGGTGGATTTTCCCTCATTCCCAGAGGTTTCGGCTGGCTGTGTAGCAAGGAGTCAGTTAGTTTACTCGCAGAGATACATTGGCGAAAATTTACTATCTCCCACAGAGTTTCGGATTGCTGGTGGTCAGTTACATATTGGTGCATTTGGTAGGGAGGAGGTGTAGTGTCTCTCACTTATCATTTTGAACATTTCGCACAACACGAGTGATGGGAAACACATTAGTTGCATGCTTCTATATTATGTTGATTCTTTAGTACAGGAGCCACGACTTGTCAGGTGGTCTGCCATTTTCTTGCGGCAGTTCTGTATAGCCTTAGATAAATGTTGTGCTCATGCACAAGGGAGGGTGAACTTCCCTTTTTCTTTAGAGATTTTTATTTTTATTTTTTGAGAGGTTTCTAGAGACGAGGCCTAATTTTGTTCAACAGTATCGTAGGATGACGTTTGAGGCACGTATGCACATGTGGGAGCAGATGATGCCCAAGAGGGGTGACACTGAGTTTTTCGTGAGGATATTGTAGGATGCACTAGAGTTGCTAGCCAGTGTTGATGAGAATCCCTTCGTTATGGTCCCCTATCCTTACGCGGGTTTGGATTGATGAGGGTGTGTCAACATCCTCTTCATAGTTGATGAGCCACCAGATGATAGAGGTAATATTATTGTTTTATATATTTAGAGTTATTCTAGCATTTTCTTTAACATGATTTTATTAAATTTTGTAATGAAATTGTCTAATTACTGTTGTGTGATCGTATATATTTTTCTGACATTAGCTCTTTCGATGGCAAGGAGATGCTCGCACCAGTACCACATGATCTAGGTGTGGATCCTGATGATGATCAGGGCATGCCAGATGTCGAGGACCATTAGGAAGCTGGTGCTAGGCACGGTCGACATGATGCTAGATACCGAATGGAGTTGGGTGACCAACTCAGTGCATTGATTGTTGAGGCAGGCATCAGGCCCGCTCATTACAGAGACATAGAGGCCGATTATAGGCTATTACAGATGTGGAGAGGCATGCAGCATGACATAAACAGCCTGATGCGGCATGTCATAGGAGTTATGACATATTTTATGCGACTGACTAGGAGTGTTGAACGTTATAGGCATGGTCGTGACGTAGCAGGTCATGGATAGTCCATGAGCAACGACTCTTCATCTAATGATCGTTCACCTCACGCCGCATCAGATGAGGATGAGCCTCCACTAGCATCCAACAACAGTCATCATGGAGATGAGGCTGGACCATCGGCCACGTCCAGTTAGCAGCCTGCAGCATCCATCAATACTCATGATCATGAGCAGGTTGGACCATCGGCCATCGAGGCTACACCATTAACTAAGAAGGCCTCCACTAGTACTGATATTTATGTTGTACTACCACCAGCTAATCCATGACATTTATATTACAGTTGTATATTTTTAACATTATTCAGTTATATATATATATATATGGTCCATGTATTTTATGTTCATGTTGCAGTTGTACTTAATTCAAATGTTGGTGATCATAATGATCTATATATTGTTAGGTCATGTTAGATATGTTCATTTAATGTGTATGTGATGATAGCATGAGTTATTTGACATGAGATGTATATTTGATGTTTGTGTTGTGATGAATATGTTAATATATAATGCTAATTGTGTTTTGTTAGATGATCATGATCACGATGATGTTAGCAATTTTGAATGTGTTTTTAAGTCAAATATGATGTTTGTACGACGGTTATCATGAACATGATGTTTATTAATTATTTTAATACTAAATGATCATGATATTGTAAAATTGTAATATTTTTAATTCTAATTGTATGTAAAATTCTAAAATTGTAATTGTAATGGCATATATCTAAATTTGTAAATTTGTAATGGTAATTGTAATTGTATATATGTAAAATTCTAAAATTGTAGTTGTAATTGTAATTGTAATTGTATGTGAAATTGTAAAATTGTAATTGTAATTGTAATTGTATGTAAAATATTTGTGAAATTTTAATTGTATTAATGTGAAATGAATTTATTAAAATTTTTAAATATGTAAATTTGTAAATTTTAAATAATTGTAAAATAATAAATCTAGAATAATATTATTTATTGTAGCATAATAAAGTTTAGAAAATAATGCAAATAAATTCATGTACTTTAGAATTATCATTATTTTATTATGATCTTAGATACAAAAAAAAAAACTAATTTATATAGTACACCATTATTTTTGACATCAACATAATTGCAAATAATTATCAAGTGAATTATTGATTTAACATTAACACAATGGAAATTACTAATTAACTCAAAATACATATTATAATGTTTTGAAAAACCCATCTTAAAAAGTATAAATAGTGATGAAATAACACTGCATGTACCATATCACTCTTGGTTCTCATGATCACCCTCATTATCTTCCAACTCGCATGGCATGATAACACTATTGTTCTCAAAAATATGTTTTGATCTAGGGTCACGTGTCAATACGAACCACCAATCCTTATGCAACACATTTGAGTAAAAAAAAACCTGGTTGCAGTGTTTAGGGAAAACATAGCGCTCCTTAGCTTCATCCCACATCTTCCTAGAGTTGATAAATATCAGCCTACTATCGCGATCTTCCTTTACATTATTCTGATCAAAGGTGTCCCACCACTTGCACCTAAAAATAACACATTGGAAAGAAGAGAAATCCACTTCAATGATCTCTTGTATCTTTCTGACGTAACCTAACATCCCTTGTATTAGGTTTTGATCATGGTGGCTAGATCAACTAGATTGATCGAACTCGACTTCCACTCCATAGTCTTGTGTGATGTTTCAAGCATCGGCATTTTCTGTGCGAAAATGGTATCCATATGCCCACATAGATGGGAACAAATGCACCTATTCTAAAAAAGTTAAAAAAATCATAGTGTCATGTGTCTTATAATAACCCAACAGTTAAAATATGAAATGTAGATGTCTTAATATAAGTTTCAAATTTACATATAAATTAGAAAGATTATTATCGATTTGCTGCACCCAATCCCTACATTTAGCGCATCCTCTTCAGCACGCGGGTAACGACCGGAAACACCATATTGCTCTCTAACTTGCTTAGTAACTTAACTGTTGGGGCATATTTTTGGCATATTTTCTTTTAAATGATCAGGATAAGGCACACTTCTACCATTCAATTGTTTGGATTATTTCCTGTCACTATCCCATTTCATCCTCTTTTGTTCGTACAATGCAACCCATGGTTGTGTCGCTTCAGAATTATAAAGAATGAATTTATTGATTGCTTCAATTTCTGCATTCGCTGATGAAATCAAACCAACATTATATAGTACTTAGAGATCAAAATATACATTATATCGAAGTTCAACATGAATATTAGTCAAGGTAAATTTTAAGGATGGGTGTTTATCTTAAAGTTTAAGAACTTGGCGAATCTTAGTAGTCACCAATATGTGAATTGTAAAAATTTTGTTGTTATTTTGTAAAAATATTTACTTTTGTAATCAGTTTATATTAGTATATATAATTTTTTGGCGATTTTTAAGGTAAAATATTTTTATACTATAAAATTTGGGTGAATCAATTTTTTAAAAAAATGGGAATTGGCGAATCTTCTTTTTTTGGAAAAAGCATGGAAAATTAGCCCTTGCAAGAATATTAGCCCCTCAAATTTTCCATGATATTAATTATTTTTGTAAATTTTAAAAACTATAAGTTGCTTACTTTTTCCACACGTTTGGAGCAACTCCCCTTCTCTTTTGTCTTCATCCCTTTCATCGTCCCAAATCACCGCACCTGATCTATTGTCGATCTGCTTGATGTACTCACTAGCATAATAGAAAGACCTATACGATATGTACCCCTCTGCCATAGACCCCTTGGGTTTCTCCCTTTGTCAAACAAAACCTTTCAATTTCTTCTTGTACCTGTCTAAGAAGAAAATCCAATGACAAGAAACCACCCTAACTAATTCAACCTCATCTACTAGGTGGATTAGAAGGTGAACCTGTAAGTCCATGAAACTCATCAATAGTTCCTTCTCAAACATACAAACAATCTCAACTATCTCTTAACGCCATCATGGAATGCTAGCCACATGAATCTCCTTTGGCATGATCCAACTTACATATGCAGATAATTTAGATATGGCACGTCCTAGGCCTTGAGGGAATTCATGTTTCACACACCCATGCATGAACAAAGGAGAATGACACTGTAAAGTTATAAACATGTGCAATATTAATATACTAAATTAGTTATGTTTTATGATCCCTGCATGGGATAAAATTTATTAATATAAAAAATAATAAAATCATACTTTTGACATTATACGTACTCTTAGAAGATTCAAATTGTCATGTGATTTCAACCCCGACAAATGGTCATCCACGGTGAAGCAACGTCATAGTGAAGGCCTATATGATGTTGGCACCCTCGCATCCATTATAACTTCCTTTGCCAAAGATATATCATCTTTTTTAAAAATTCGTGGGACAACACCTTCTTTCAAAAACCATGAATTAGAGGGATCAACGCCTACCTCTGATCTCTTACTTTCTAATCATATTGGCCAATGTTACTTTTTAGTTTTTCAAGTAATAAGATATTTCCTAACAACCAATGTGTCACGTTGTTTCGATGATATGTGCCTCCATAAAGAAGATGAAACATTTTTAAATATATGCATGGGATCTAATAAGTGGGTAATCTTAATATGCTCCCAATATGGGAGGTCATAAAAGGTAGATTACCTTTTCATCCCAATGGAAAATTTCTCAACATATGTGTTGAAGAAATCTGGATCATTGAACATAGGCTCCTCATTTGAATCGAACATTTCTATGAATTCCTTCTCCTTCTCTCTCTCATATGCTCTAAGCCATTCATCTGGTGTCATTATTGGAGGCCTTTTGGTTCCCTATCGTTTACCATTGAAAGCGTATGTTGCTCTTCTGTAAGGGTGTTCTTCTAGTAGGAATACCCTGGAGCAATCATACACTGGCTTTTGTAGGTCCTTGGACCATCTAGCTTTCAAAGAAAGTCCACAACATTTACATCCAAAATACCGTTTTGTTACAAGACCTATGAGATTATATTTGTATACATTAATTAATATGCATGGCATGTTAAAGAATATCATGAAGATTAGAACAAATATTACAATGAATTAAATAACTAATATGTGAAAGAATATTGTTACGTATATAAACAAATCAATAAATTAAACATGTAATTTTCCAGAGAAAACTCCTAAGCCTGGATAATCATGTGTCATGTAAGCACATATTCCATACAACATAAAACTCCTCTCTGCTACAATGTGTCTTGATGCATCATATACATTTATCCCATCCCATAATTCCTTCAATTCATCTACCAGTGGTTGTAAGTAGACATCCATATTCTTCACTTGTCTTCTACTAGGGACTATGAGAGCCAACATAAGATGTTAATTCTTTACGGACAACCATGGGGGGATATTTTTATTGATCACTACTACAGGCCAAACAGAATAGTTGGTGTTCTGGAGAGAATATGGGTTAACGCCATCCGTGGCTATGCTCAGTCATAGACTTTGTACTTAATCCTTGAATTTTTCGGGCCATGTATCCTCTATATGCTTCATGGCTATTGAACCAGTTAGGATTTGCATAACTCCCAACTCACTTCTGTGTGAGGCATGAAATCCATACAACATAGATAATTCTTTACAAAAAAAGAGATTTTGAATCCTTGGGATTATAGGCACGTGCCTCAATATATTAAAAGGAGGACCAGTATGTGAGTTACCCTTCTTTTTTTATTTATCATACCTGTCATGCCCACATTTCGGACACATCTCTTTGTTTGCAGATTCTCCTCTATATAGAATACAATTATTTGGACATGCATGATATGATATGTACTCAACACCCAACATTTTCAATATTTTCTTTGCCTCTTCGCAGCTACCGAGCAAGACATTATCACTCGGAAGAACCTTATCTTTGAATAATTGTAGTTGGTGATTATGGAAAAATATATTAATAAATTTACATTAATGTCGATATAATTATTAATTTTCATAAAATTTACCATTTTTAATGTTCATTGCTGTGTACTGATTATATTTCAAATTTATATAAGGGAGTACTTTATGGTAACTTACCTCAAAAGTTCCGAGAAACATGCATTCGACAACCCAAACTTTGCTTTCAAGTTGTATAGTAACATCGTTATCCCCAACTGGGTAGAATTTGACTGAACGCCAGGTCCAAAGAGAGGGGTGGTGGAAGAAAATATAAGGCTTTTGAAAAAGGTGTCAGCGATATGAGCATCATCCCCTAGATGATCATCGTTTTGGAATGAATCTAACAACATTGTCTCCATGGTAGTCGTATCCCTTAAATAATAATCCATACCAACCTCTATTTGATTGCCTCCATTGCCAGCTTGTGAAGAACTATTATTGCTATAGTCATTCCTAATTGGTGAATCCGGACGTAGCAGGAATTGAATCGATGGTTGATTCAACCATTCCTGGTATCGTTCCTCTCCAATTTTTTCTCTTAATTCAGTCTTATCTTGATTTGACATTGTCATGGGGTGCAACGGAAGATGGTAGGTAGGTCATTCATTAACACCAAAATCCTAATAATTGAAAAAAAAAATTGAACATGATTAGTACAAAATATATGATATCAATTAGTAACCACATTGACAATATTGCATGATTATAAATTGGTTTGACGTTGAAATAATTACATATTAATCAATATATATACCAAACAAGTCCCATGATTGTAGCTAGAAGATGCAATACTGTTACAATTGGCAAGGTGAAGCGACTGTCCATTTTCATCTAGCAAAAGCGCCTTGTGGTATGTAGCTCCTAATAACAACTTCCGAAGTTTTGGAGCAGTTTGAATATTTTGTGCATTTGAACTTGATGCTGAATATACATGAACTTGCAAATTTGTACACATTATAGATTTAATTAAGCTGTGCATGATTGACTGCATGGATAAAAAACACAAATTCAATTAGATAGTGAAAATATAAAACAATTTTTAAGTAAATATTACGTCTCGAGATGGATAGGGAGAACTCTGCGGTGGAGTTTGAGAAATATTATGGAACGAGCTGGATTTTGAAACTTTGTCCATTCCATATGATATATGATATTTTCTCCTTGCATTTAAGCAAAACAACAATAAATTTTGGTGCAAAAACCTAAATGCAATTTCGGCGCGTAATGTACAGATAACCACACGGGTGCGTTTTCGGTAATGCGTATTGGTGTCATTTTATAACTCGACGCACCGATGCGGTTCAATTAAGGGATGCACTGCTGACAAATAACCACAAATAGAAAAAGTGAAACCCTATTTTATTTAAGTGAAAAAAAGCGTTAAATTGAAAAATGGGCAACAAAATATTTTCAAAAATCTAATTTCATAAAACATTTCTTTAAATACTAAACACTTTTCATTATTTCACTATTTTTACAAAATATTTCAGCCAGAGATTTGCAAGATACATACCTAGAGAAAAAAAAGCACGAGAGCACTATGGAGCATACATTCGAACAGAAGTATTCAAACAATCAGATTTGCAAACCTCCGGTGATACCTTGTACCATAGAATTTCAAACGATGTGAGTAAAATTTTTTGTTTTTTTTTTTTACTTTTTCTGCAGTTTCTTTTATGCAGTAAAAGAAACAAAGTTTTTTTTGTTTTGTTTTTTTGTTTTGTTTTGTTTTGTTTTTTTGTTTTGTTTTTTTTGTTTTTTGTTTTTTTTTTTTGTTTTTTTTGTGTTTTTTTCTTCTGTTCTGCATTATTTTTTATGCAGTAAAAGAACAAAATCAAAGTTTATTGTTTTTTTACTTTTTCTACAACTTTTCTTACTTTTGTGCAGTTTTCAGAAACAAAATAAAAAAACCATTTTTAGAAACAAAAACCCTAGATTCTTTTTGTTTTTTCCCTTTCTTCTCCCTCTTTCTGTGATTTCAGAATTAGGGCTTTTCAATTTATATTTATAGGGTTTGTATCGTGAAATATAAGCCTAAGACATCCAACCCACGGGACGACTTGCATAGTCGGATCCCAATCCATGTCGGCCCTTGCGTAAATTAATTTTTTTTTTCAGTGTGCCCTGTGTACCTTAGCACACATGTGTGCTCTATTATCCCAGCGCACCGCGCAAATAATGTGATAAAAAAATAAAAATAAAAACAAAATATTTTTTCTCAGTGCGCTATTTGTAAAATATGTAGCCAATGCTCTATTTCATTATGACGCACCACGAACGTTCTGTTTCGATTAAAAAAAAACAAAAAAAACAAAAAAACAAAAAACTTTCAAAAGATACAAACCTTACATTCTTTTTGTCTTTGCCATTTCTTCTCCCTCTTTTTGTGATTTCAAAATTAGGGATTTTCAATTTAGATTTATAGGGTTTGTATTGATAAATATAGACCTAAGACATCCAACTAACGGGATGATTTGCATAATCGGATTCCAATCCATGTCGGCCCTTGCGTGAATTTAAAAAAATACAGAATTTTTTTTCATCGGTGTGCCCAGCGTAACCTAGTGCACTGGTGCTCTGTATTGTACAAGATCATCGCATAAGTAATGTGATAAAAAAAAAAAAAAAAAAATTATTGGTGCGCCTATGTAAAATATGGCACTGGTTTATACTACACAAACTAACACTAGACAATTTTTATTATTTTATCATGGTTAATCAGTGCGGTGATTGACATGTAATGCACCAATTATTGTTATAGACATAGAGCATCGTACAGTCTATTATACTGTTTCTGCGGTGCGTTTCTAAGACACCCACCCACTTGCGTCGGTGCATTAATGATCTGAAAATGGAACTATTTGTAATGCTATGCAAAGTATCCATTTCCATATAATTAAGTGTGTAAAGTGTTCTACATGTCTTGCAAGTTAAACAAAGTAATTTGGGTAATGTTTCTTAATTTATGTGTGAGGATTTGTTATTGAAATTTACTATTTAATATATCACAGCAGAAATACACGGCAATAAAAATTCACCATAGCATAACACAACAAACTGATGAGGTAGTTCACCCCTGTTGAGCTACATCTGTCGGGTGCAAGGCTCCCAATGGTCATGTCCTTTCTCTATTAAGTTGATAAAAATGGTTAAACAATGAAATATATGCCTATACAGGCAAAAAACGCTGTGAATTTTACTTCAGAAGACAGAAATAAGCTAAAAATGGCTTCTGCTTCACCTCAAACAGTGAAGTACAACCCAATACAGCTCCATCTCCCTGATGGCCCTAGTGGCTCTTTCCTCTTCCTGGAACCAAAAATGGCTGAAGAACACCTCTGTTCACTCTACAACCTATCCGAAACACTCAAGAGTTCTCAAGAAACCCAAAATTGACCAAACTTTCATCCAATTTGGCTCAATATTGAGGAAATTATGAGCTCCCAAAGAAAACTGCGCAATGTCACTAGAAAACCCCACCAAATGTGGGAGAACTTCAGTTTAACTTGAAAAATTTGGAAAATGCCATTAGAATTGGTGGAATGTGCCATTTTTTTCCGGACCTTTAGCAGTTAGCAATAAATTTAACTGTGAGTGTGATAGAGCGGTCACATGTGCAATTTCTAGATGGTTTAACACGTTGGCGGATAATGTTTACCCCACACCCATGGTCATAGGTAAAGGTTACATGGAGTATGGGCTAACTCTAAAGGTTAGCCCCCTTACCTTTCTGTCGGTTGAAAAATTCTTAGACCATGGTCCTCTGCTTCAGGTCGTATGGCCTCGGAGCTTAGCCCTGAGGGCTAATCGTTAAAACTTTGTCATTCGAAATGGGGCTTAGCCGTTGGTTATAGCGCTGGTTGCAGGGTCTTAACCCTTAGCCCTGAGGGCTTAAACCTGTTCTTCGCCCGGTCACAATACACGAGTCGACTATTCGTTCAGCCTCTGCACGAGGCATTCAACACCCGACCTGACTGTTCGTTTACACCATGACCCAACTAGCCCATTTAACTCTGCCTCCGTTCAAGTTTTTGAACTAGATGACTCGCCAACTGTGCACTTTTTTCCTGCTATCCGATGACCTAACTCGCTCATGTTTACATGTTGCCCAACTCTCCATTCAACAAAAACTCCTTTGCCGTGTTGTTCGGGTTGACCTCTGCCCGAGGAGTCGGGTCAAGTGTTCGACCACCCTTGCCTTCAACATTTTAACATGAACCTTAAAACCAATGGCTTGGGGACATGTGGTAGCCTCTAGGTAGGCCACGTGGCACCCTATAATAGGCCCATTTAAAACATTATAAAAATGAAATTCTTCATTATAAAACTTTTAAAAATGACAAATTTCCTTTTCGTCAAAAAGTCATGTTTTGAAGGTCATTGGGCGATTTCAAACCTTAGTAACTTTCACATACGACATCGGATTTGAGTCACGTTCACAGTGCTAGAATGGCAGTGACGAGGCCTTTCCGGTCGTAACCAATTCTGAGCAGTTCCGTTTTGAGCATTTTTTCAACTTGGACATGATCACCTGATCACACCTCCCCAATGGGAAGCTTTTGGACCCCAAAATCTCTCTAAATTACAGAAATTGAAGATGAGGAGACTGATTCTCTGCTCTTCCAACCTTGAACCACTGAAATCTGCTTGACTTCATCAAATTGAGATTCTCATAAAAAGATAAATTCCTCCTTGAATCTACTGACTGACTGTCGCTAACCTTGACTGTGTCATGACGCAAATTTTTGAAATTTGCAGAACAACAAATAAAATTTGCAGAAATCATATTGTTCCTACAATGTTCTACGTTCAAAGGAAAATGAAATTGAGATTCACCTTACCAGCTGTCCTTATGGAAAATTTTTTCCAAATGAGCTATGTACTTGTGTTGATTCCCGACCAAGTTTTCTCGCCATACCAATCTACCATTCTGAAACCAACAATGACCCATGCTGAACTTTGTGTCCTCTTTGCTTGCAAGCTTTTCCCTTTCTTGTATTCTTGCACCATCTTGCACCGACACTTTTTTCTCTACATCGATCGACACCAAAGACACTTTGTGCAACATCTTGTCATCTTCTTCCAAAGACGACTTGCTTTCAGACTGAAACACATCATCATTTCAATTAGAAATAACATGAAAAGGGTTATGTACAAAATATTTTTGTTTAATCATCAACAAAGTTAGATTTTGACTTCCATTGACAAGCCTTTTCAATTGCCCTGCATTCACTAAAGACGATTCTAGCTTCTTCTGATGTGCTCTCACAATAAAATCCTTGCCATCCTTAAACAGATGATACTCGTTCTCATGGAGATGGAATATCTCTTTTCTGTCATATAAATATGGAATACCAAACACCACACCTGTAATTTCAAGTGGTACCACATCTAATTCAACCATGTCAACATAATGAGCTGTTATGGTGAAGCGCAACATGCACTTCCTTGAAATTTGTAAATTAGAATCCTTGCAAATCCAACCAAGTGGATATGGCTTTGGATGTGGAAAGGTTTCAAGTTTTATCTTCTTGACTAAGTCTTCTGAGATGAGGTTTTCTTGAGACCCACTATCAAAGAGTGTGTCTATCTTTCTGTGTTTTGAAATTATCCTCACATGAAATAGCTCTATCCTCCTCTCTTCATTTGACCTTCTATGTGATAGTTTAAAGTGCTAGAATTGGGATTTGTTTTCGTTACAATATCTTTCCCCTTTATCTTCTTTAGTACCATGGCTATGCTTTTAGTTTCATCACCTGATTCAGACCCTAAGTCTTGTTCAGTAGTTGCAACCGTTTTTCCCTTTTCTTTGGCCTTATCTTTGGTTTTAAATTTTTCTGGTTTCAGCTCCAAAAGAAGTTTCCAGCAATGGTCTTCATTGTGGCTTGTTTTGGAATAGTTTTTACAAAATAACTTTCCTTTTCCTTTCCTAGAGTTTTCATTTCTTTTCCTCCCTTTGCCTTTAAAATCACTATCCTCATTCCCATCAAAATATTGTTTCCCTCTAGCCTCTAAATGCGTGGCTTGGACACAAACCTCATATAGACTAGTAGGATTGAACATAAGGATAATATGTATAAGATAATTGTGTAAATCACTTATATATTTCATCAAAGTATCTTGAATATGCAAATCAATCCCTAACAACACAACCCTTATTCTAAACCGTTGAGTGTAATCTTGAACTAATGAAGGAGCATTGTTCAAACCGTATAAGACCCATGAGTCTTATTCCATATTTACTAAAGGCAGTGGGTTCTCTTAATCATTTTAATTATTTTCCTAAGTTTAGTTTGATTGTAATTGATTTATTGAGAGTATCTCGTGAGTTGTAAAATGTTAGGGATGAGTAAGGAATCCTAAGAATAGTGAGGATTTGAGGGATTTAAAAAAAATCTAATCTAGGATTCTGTTGAATAAAGAGAGGAGCTAAAGAGATAATTTAGGAGACAGTGAGAGATTTTTGGATTTGAACTAAATTGGTTCATGAATCCTTTTCTTTTATAAATTGTGATATTTTTAAGCATTAAAGGGGACAAAGAGGAACGAGAGTGATATAGATGATAGAAGGAATTTTATTTTAAAGCCTACAGGCATAGACTGTAAAGAGGAGGAAGGCCATATAAGGCATATCAAGCCAAATCCTAATTGAAAAGAAGGTTCTACTGATATTTGTATAATTATTAATTAATGAAGGATTGAATGAAGTGTGGTTTGTTTTATTCTTCTATGCATTGTGAAATATGTGTATGATTAATTATTTTTCTATTTGATACAACCAAATCGAATGAGTTTGACATCTAAATGATTGATTGAGTTTGGGTAATTCAACCCGAACCATGGGCAGTGTGACGGAGTTAAATTTTTGGAATTAAGTGATTAGAATTATAAATCGACAGTAGGTAGAAATGTGATTTGGTTTGTGTGATAATGGAACTATAGGTTTCGGAACCACATGCTTTTAGAAACATGACAGGAGTTGCGAAGAATCAAGAAATTTCTATTGGGGTTATTTCTAAACATTGCTAGGGAATTTCATAATTTGTTGGAACTAGATTCAGGGTCGAGAACGAGTTTATAGATCTAAGGACCGAGATCGAGAATAGGCTTGGAGATAAGCAAGTATGATGGAATAGAAATCGTGAGTTAATGTGGAACAGAGAGCTCAGTTATGTGAAACCCTGAGTTAAGTTTAACATAGTGGGTGACTCATGGTGGAACTGTGAAGTGGTTTTGAAAACCACCAAAAGAGTTATATCACATCTTTTGTGCCTTGAGTGGTAAATCTTCAAAGACACACGATACAATTGCAGAGTTGACATGTTGCACCCCCAAACCACTTTTATCACGCGGTAATTGTCCGCATAAGTTGCAGAGGGTTGGAGTGTGACCACCGTCCGATCAGAAACAAAATCAATATGACGGTAGAGAATAAAGGATGGATATAATTTTGGTGCTTTGGGGTTTTAACCAAAGTCACATTTCTAAAAAGTAATGACATGTTAAGTTGTGGGCCCGGAAGTTTATTTGTTGACATATTTGGTATTTTTAACCAAATTCCAACGTTGATTCGAAATTCATGAAGTGAATTTTATTATGGTTTTAACCATAGGTTTTAAGAAAAGAAGCAAAGCTTCCATGTGAAAATGGGTATTTAACCAAGGTTAAATATATTGATTTGAATCTCATGAAATGGGTTTCGGTATATGGTTATATCCATCGATTGAAAAGGTAAGCTTCTCGCTCATGAGAGTACCCTGTGTGAGATTTATTGGGTTTTTAATTTGAAAATAATTTTATATGTGTTGTGGGTTAAATGCAGTTTTGGCTGCATCATTTGTGGTTTCAGAGCTAGAATAATTCTCTGTGGAGTTGATTAAAAAATATTGTATTTTATTCTCAGCATGTATATGATTTTCATTGCAATGGATCTGATACAGAGGAAGCATGGGACACAAGAGATTGCATGAAAAGAGGAATTATGAAATATTGCAGACAATGAGAACTTCAACATTTCATCAAAGGCAGATTGTTAAAAATACTTGAGAAAGAAAGGATCAGGTAAAAGTTTTGCAGAATTTTAATGATATGTGTATGTGATGCAAGCAGCAACAGAATTTTCAGCCAAGTAGTTGTGACAAAGAAATGAATGAAGAAATTTCAGCAGAGATACTGTAAGAAGTGAATAAGGATGTACTCAGCAAGAAGGGAAATTTAGTTGACAAAAGAATTGAAGTGCAAAACGTGAAAAGTAAAGAAGCATGTGTATTGTCCAAGCTAGTGGAAGCTCAAAGAGATCAATCATTTGAATATCTCTCAGGTATGAGCCTTATTTTGATGTTGATTCCATTTGAATTGTTTCTGTAAGAAATAAAATGATAGTAGAAACACACAGTAGAAGGCTGTGTAAAGGGAGAGAAGAGTTGTGTTAGTGGCAGTGAACTTAAATATTCCAGCTAAAAGTTGGACAGGGAGAACAGCTGAAGTGTTCTCAAGAGAAGATGAGTGGAGGATATAAACCTAGGAGGAGCAGAAGAAGAATGCTCAAGAGGTTCTAGAAATAGAGAACCAGTGCTTACCAAAAGACCAAGTCCAAAGAGGGGATTGGTGAGGTAAGTGGCGGCAAGGAGGACTTGTTGTTGCAGAGGCTTAGTGCAGCTCATAGTGAGTGAGGAGCTCATAGTGATGAAGAAGAAAGTTACTACTGATAGTCATAATAGGAGTTCAGAGAGAAGCCACAACAGAAGAAAGAAAGATGCCAAGGAAAATGGCAAAGGTAAGGAAATGAGTCAAGAAGTGTTTGACAGAGAAATTACAGAATTGAAAGCAAGTGTTGATGCAATAATAGTGCTTCTTGAGAAGAGTATGAAGGACCAAAGTTATGGTTGGACTATGAGAATAAAGAAGATGAAATGGAAGCTGTTTCAAAAGCAGATAAACAGAAGAATGTATATCAAATTAAGAGAGGAACTCAGAACAGTTGAGTTAGAGATGGAAGATGACTACTATAGACCTTAGCAAGAATATTACTTTGCTGAGGAAGGAATCATTGATGAATTCCTGAACTTTTGGACAAGTTCGGATCAACAGAGAGATGTGATGATTAAGACATCAAAGAAATAAAAGCCTAGTATTTTTGGAACTGATGATTTGTGTATGTATGCAGGTGATGAACAATCTTTACAAGATATTTTTATACAGGTTGTTGAAGAAATAAATATGTTAAAGGAGGTGATTGTAATGGAACATTTCTTGAATGAACACGTGTTCAAAGACACTACAAATGTACAAATGTTGAAAACTACCATGGAAGCTGGAGGTGATGAATCTAGTGAGATTTGGCAAAGGAAGGACAAACAGTCTAGAGATAAAAGGAAATTGCAGATTGAAAAAGAAGAAGCCAAAGAGAGGTATGAAGATAGTCTTATGACAGGAACAACCAAACGTATGTGTACAGTGCAACCATTTTAGGTAATGGGATTATCTCTATCATTTTTACTTAAACATTATGGACTTGTATTGAAAGTTAATGGACAAGAAATTGTCTTGGAAGAACATAATGGAGCATTAATGGAAAAAGATCTTACTAAAGATTATACTGTGGAAGATTCTAGAAAAAGGATTTATAAAGAGAATTTAGTCCAAGGAGGTATAGCTAGTCTAGAAAACTCTATAAATAGGACAGAAAAATAAGACAGTCAAGAACGTAAGGATCAGTTGGCAAAGGTTAATGCACAACAAAAATTTGGAGACAATGTTATTTGTACAAATTGCAAATAGAGGAAAGAGGAATATAATTAGCAAACTAGAAAGTAAGTCTGAGAGGATGGAGGCAAGGATGCTTTCATGAATGATGCATTTACAGTGAGTAGCAAATGGTTTCAATGGAAAATTATATTCATGGTGTTGACAGTAATTTTTATTCTAAAAATAAATTTATCATGGAAGGAAAAAAATGTTGCTTATGATTTTGTTTCATGTCAAGAAAAAAAGAGTATTAGAGATTGGAAGATTTTGATTGAAAAGGAAGAGGCATGGAAAAGACAATTTAGTAACTTATAGATTTGTAAGGAATAAGAAGGAAGAATGAAAAGAAGTGTGAAAGGAAGGAAGGCTAAAGAAAAGAGCCAAGAACAGAATTTTGAAATTAGACAGCATTTAGAGAAAAGTGAAAACAAAGAAGACTTTTTCAAGATAAGGCAATATGGAGGAAAATATGACAATTTTGATATGTCATATGCACATCAAGAGGATGAAAAATAAGAGAAATTATGGAGTAGAATTGATGGAAAATGTAATGCATTTTATGAATTTGAATTATTAATTTTTTAATGTGTTTTCCAGGATGAAGGACAAATTTCCCTTGGTGATATGTTTGTTTATGCAAACATGAAGAAGTATGTATGTTGTGGAAATGTAGAAATCCAGTTTTCCTTATGGAAACAAGAAGGTGATAGTAAGCAGCTGGTTGATTCAAAATTTCGGGATGAAGGAAGGAGAATTGGCATAACTCTTAAACAAATCATTGTAGAAGAGAAAGAAGGTTGCAGAAGATGTAAAAGTATAGTCCACAGATAGATTTTTTTTTAATTCAAAGGAGGTTTGAATGTCAAGATTTTATCTTGAGTTTACAATTAAAAATTTTCATGAATAATTCAGTCATATTTTATGTGGATATGGAGGTATTTGAAACAATTTCAATAACTGAATTAATTGCACCTGATGGACAATATGAGGCTGAAATAATATATGTTCTTGTATCAAACAAGAAAAAAAAATTGAGATTGGGAGAATGCTGCTTAAATTATTGGATAGGTGGATGATGGAAATTACTAAGATGATAAGTCAGGTACAGGCCAGGAAAAAATACATAAAGTTGAAACTCAATTTTATTGAGATAATGGAAAGACAGCAGCAGACTAGGGAGCATAAATTTATATTGTTTAAGAAGTTGTTTATGCAGGATATCAACATCCAAACATTATGCAGAAGAGATGGTTATGACAGCAGAGCAAAAGGACATCCACAACATAGATTTTGGCATCCAGGAGAAAGAGAAAAGGCAGCAAATGCACCTGCAATTGAAAGAGGACAGACAACCAGTTGGAAGATGAAATTTGATGAACTTTACAGCAGAAGCAGTTAGGTGACTCATGAACAGGAGTCCATGAAATCTTTCAACCTAGGGAGTTTGAGGCAAGAGCATTCTTCAAACCATATAAGACCCATGTGTCTTATTCCATATTTACTAAAGGGAGTGGGTTCCCTTAATCATTTTAATTATTTTCCTAAGTTTAGTTTGATTGTAATTGATTTATGGAGAGTATCTCGTGAGTTGTGAAATCTTAGGGATGAGTAAGGAATCCTAAGAATAGTGAGGATTTGAGGGATTTAAAAAATATATAATCTAGGATTCTGTTGAATAAAGAGAGGAGCTAAAGAGATAAATTAGGAGATAGTGAGAGATTTTTGGATTTGAAATAAATTGGTTCATGAATCCTTTTCTTTTATAAATTGTGATCTTTTGAAGCATTAAAGGGGACATAGAGGAACTCGAGTGATATAGATGATAGAAGGAATTTTATTTTACAGCCTACAGGCATAGAATGTAAAGAGGAGGAAGGCCATATAAGGCATATCAGGCCAAACACTAACTGTAAAGAAGGTTCTACTGATATTTGTATAATTATTGATTAATGAAGGACTGAATGCATTGTAGTTTATTTTATTCTTCTATGCATTGTGAAATCTATGTATGTTTAATTATTGTTCTGTATGATACAACAAAATCAAACGAGTTTGACATCTAAATGATTGATTGAGTTTGGGTAATTCAACCCAACCCATGGGCAGTGTGACAGAGTTAAATGCTTGGAATTATGAACTGACAGTGGGTAGAAATGTGATTTGGTTTGTGTGATAATGCAACTATAGGTTGTGGAACCACACGCTTTTGGAAACATGATAGGAGTTGCGAAGAATCAAGAAATTGCTATTGGGGTTATTTCTGAAGATTGCTAGGGAATTTCGTAATCTGTTGGAACCCGATTCAAGGACGAGAACGAGTTTATAGATCTCAGGACAGAGATCGAGAATAGGCTTGGATATAAGCAAGTATCATGGAATAGAAATCGTGAGTTAATGTGGAACAGAGAGCTGAGTTATTGGGAACCCTGAGTTAAGTTTAGCACAGCAGGTGAGTCAAGGTGGAACCATGAAGTGGTTTTGAGAACCACCAAAAGAGTTATCACACAGCTTTTGTGCCTTGAGTGGTAAATCTTGAAAGGCATGTGATACAGTTGAGGAGTCAACATGTCGCACCCTCAAACCACTTTTATCACGCGGTAATCATCTGCGTAAGTTGCAGAGGGTTGGAGTGCTAACACCATCCGATCAGAAACAAAATCAATCTGATGGTAGAGAATAAAGGATGGATATAATGTTGGTGCTTTGGGTTTTAAACCAAAGTCGCACTTCTAAAAAGTAATGACATGTTAAGTTGTGGGCTCGGAAGTTTATTTGTTGACATATTTGGTATCTTTAACCAAATTCCAACGTTGATTTGAAATTCATGAAGTGAATTTTATTATGGTTTTAACCATAGGTTTTAAGAAAAGAAGCAAAGCTTCTACGTGAAAATGGGTATTTAACCAAGGTTAAATATATTGATTTGGATCTCATGAAATGGGTTTCGATACATGGTTATATCCATCGATTGAAAAGGTAAGCTTCCGCTTATGAGATTACCATGTCTGAGATTTATTGGGCTTTTAATTTGAAAAGAATTTAATATGTGTTGTGGGTTAAATGCAATTTTGGTTGCATCATGAACACTTTGTCCCTTAAGTTGTCTAAAAATTTTCCAATTCATGATAGCCTTTTGTAAATGAGCTAATGGATAAAATTTCTACTTAATTGCAGAGATAAATTTAGCCCATGATAAAGTGATCTTACCATGTTTTTTAATTTCATCCCTTGTATTGGCCTCCCATCATACCAATGTTGCTCCTTCCGTTCTTAAAGAGGCTAACTAAATCTTGGTGTCGTCTTCATGAAGATTTTGTATCCTCAAATAAACTTCCAATTGTCTTATCCAATTGTCAAGTTTCTATGCATTGACTTCACCATTAAACATCGGCAACTCAAATTTAACATCAAGCTTTAAAAGTGGACTTTTACGAGTGGTTTTAGACTTGTGAGATTGATTCATCGAGGTAGAGGATGACGATGTAGAGGAAGAGAATGAAGATGGGGATGGTGGATCACCATTACCTCCATGTCCTTTCTGTTGGAACACCTAATCCTCCATGGGTAGGTGTGGAATGCGAAAAGTCACAATGGATTCCAAGTGACCTTGGAATGTGAAACCAAGAGTCACACCATTGTACTATAAATGTACATCATGTATAATGGAAAAATAAGAGAACTACAAGCTTATCCTTCATTGCGTGTTTATTTTCTTATTTTGTGTGTTTATTCTTTCTCATACACCATGTGTGTGCTTAACATGGTGTTTAACATGGTATCGGAGCTGATACATCCATAACCAGCTCCACATTGAGTGAGCCATTTGTGTTTATGGCCTATGCATATCTGAAAAATTCTTGGCATTTTTGTAGCATTTAGAGAGTTTCTGTAGCAGACATTTTGCCGCATTCAAAAAGTTGTTTTGAAGAAGAGCAGCAGTGGTTTTGAAGAATAGCAGCACTGCACATCTGAAGGTTTTCATTCTGATTTCTTCCTTCAATTTCTGCCTATTAAATTCTGCATTTTGGAGAGCTGCTGGAAAATAGTTTAAAGAGAGTTTCTGAAGAAGTTTCTGGTTTTTATTAGAAAAATTTATGAGTTTTTACTGGCGAAATTTTCTCCAATTTCCTGCAAAATTATTCTGCTGTGTATTAAAAAAAAAAAAAAAATTTGCTGCTATTTTAAAGTGTAAAACTTCTCTCTGTTGTTTTTATTTAAAAAAATAATAATAAAATAAATAAATAAATAAATAAATAATTTTCAAGCCTTCGGCCCTCTCTCATGGCCTCACCTCACACTCGCTGCTTCACATCCCCAAACCTGCGCTCTACACCCCACGGCCTGTGTGAAATCCCACCCACACTGCATCACTCTCCTCACTCCCGTAACTCATGGCCGCACTACATCACTCTCCTCTCGGCCTTACCTCCCTACTCCACTACAGCCCTCGAGTTACCACCCTCTCCCTAAGGTACCCATGCCCCCACTTGCACGCGCCCCCCACACTCTACTTCTCTACCCGCGGACCCCCTCACTCCTCTGCAATTTTCACACAGCGGTCCCTCCACCTTACGGCACCCCAATACCACAACCTGCCCCCTCACTCCACTCAACCCTGCGCTCATCGCTCTTCCCAGCCCGCTGCCTAAACCCACTACCCCGCTCCCCTCGGCTCACATACGCCACCCTCCACCTACCTACCTCCCTCTCGGCCTAACGCGGTCCCCTTCCGCTCCTCCCAACGTGGCCTTCCTACCCCTCTCACCGCTCGCTTAAACGCTGACCCTGCACCTACGCTCCCCCCTCACCACTCCTATTCCATCTCCCTAAACCCCCATTCCCCTCGCCCCCTTCGACCTCCTCTCCCTGTGCTCTACCCCACCCAACACACATCCCTTATCACTCCAGCTGTCGCTCCCCTCCAACTGACTTACGCCCCTCACTTGGACGCTCGGCGTCCATACTGTATCTCCCTCCCTCGGCCCTCAAGGCCGCCTTTCAAAATTTCTATTTTTTTTAAATTTTCTATTTTTTTTAAAATCCCTTCCCCAAATTAAAATCCCCTCCCCCCACATTTTTAAAAAAATTTGTTAATAACTCCCTCCCATTGTTTAAATAAATTTCTCTTATCAAAATTTCTCTTTCCATCTTAATATTTAAATTTTTATCCCTCCTCCAATTTTTTTTAATTAATTCCTTTAAAAAAAAAAAAAAAAAAAAAAAAAAAAAAAAAAATTAAAAAATAAAATAAAAATTCCTTAAGTTTTATTTCCCCCTCCCTCTAATTAATTCCCATTTCAATTAATCCTTTTTTTTTAATTAATTAAAAAACTAATAAAAAAAGCAGCATAGAGAGAGGAAGAGAGGAAGAGAAAAAGTAAACAGCAGAAATGGCATATGAAACATTTGGATTTTTACATTGAATTGTTTGTGGCATAGAAGGGTGATTTTCTGCAAGAAATTGACATGTGAAGACGACTTGTTATTGGTGAAAAATAGCTCTTTTAAATTAGCTGCCTTAAAGGCTTCTTGCACAAGTATTTTTGCTGCACATTCATACAAATATTTTGCAGAAATATTGTATCAAGTTGACACTGTATTGTGAGTGGATATTGCTTCTTCATTGTTGAAATCAGTGTTTTGAAGTGTAAAGTTGAAGTTTTTGAGAAACTGTTGATGTAAGTCATTATTGCTTGCCGGTTAGACCTCCAAGTCTATACTTTAAGGAGCAGATTTTGTACTTTGATATTTCCATAGTTGGAATTTCTCTTGAGTCATTTGTATTTGTTGAAAGAAAGTTGAATCACTTTGTAAACGGGTGCATTTTCGGTTGAAGTCGACACCCTTTCATTTTTTTGAGCCCAAGTTGTTGAAAATGGCTAAAATCAATGAGGCATTAGAGCTTTTGAATAACCTCATTCATTCAAATGTTGATGATATGATAAAAATGAGCAAGATTGCTCTTTGTAATATTCAAATTTGTTTTCTAGATGCACAAGAAAAGATTGAGTTTTTGCAGTTGGAAACTCAACTTAAGCAAGATGAAATTTAGCAAAAGAGTCACCATTCTGAACCTATTTTTGTTCAGAAGATTGAAAAGGACTCCCATCAACAGCAATTCAATAAAGTTCCATTTGATTCCCATTCAGTTCCTTGTACTAGAGCAGATTTACATGCATATGTAGCAACTTAGCCTGCACTTCTCAAGCCCATCATCAGACCTTGGGAAGATCTTGTCCACAAAAGGCACCGAACTGGTCTTGGATATGATAAGGATGTGTCCTTTCATATTCTAGACTACACCAAGCCCATCATATTTCAGAGTTCCAGATTCCTGTATGACAGTTCACCTGCAGTTGTTCCAGATCCTGCTCCACAACAACAACAATAGATTGGAAAATGCCAACACTGTGATCGAGTTGGCCATATGAAAGATCATTGTTTTGATCTTCATCCATGCAAGCACTGTGGTCAGCACACCCATTCTTCAGACAGATGCTTCAGAAACAAGCCTCCTGCAAGAACAAAGATTCATTTTGGATGGATCGCTTCTTGGCAATGGGCATCAGCAGCCAAGAAGATGTTTAAGACACATGTCAGAACTTGTTCACAGATATTGAGAAAACTTGGAGTTGAGTTTTCGCCATCATCTCACCTTGTCCCTGAAAGGGGGGGAAATAGTGATCATGTACAAGCTTTGACGTTAGATCAAGCGAGCCTAAGCCACAATCTCTCATTCCATGTTCAGAGTTGTAGCCAGAAACACATCAGTTCAAGCGAGCCTCAGCCACAATTCGTCATTTCAGATTCAGAGATGTAGCCAAAGACACGGATGCCCATGAGCATGCCTTTGGTTGGTGGACAACCTTAAACCATCATCTTTGGTTGGTGGATAACCTAAAACCATCACAGGTAGTAGACCTCCCTTCTTTTAGGTCGAAGGTCTCCCTTTCATATATGAGGAACACTTCCTCTAGCAGAAGCCTTTAGCTTCTTGCCAGCTTTGGTTGAGTTCCAGGAAATGCTTCAAGCATTCCAGAGTTGTTGGTAATCCTAAAACCATCACAGGTAGTATACCTCCCTTCTTTTAGGTTGAAGGTCTCCCTTTTTTATGAGGGACAATTCCTCTAGCAGAAGCTTTCAGCTTCTTGCCAGTTTTGGAAGAGTTCCGGGAACTGCAACAAGTATTGCGTTCCAATGTTTGTGGTCATCCTAAAACCACCTCTTTTTTCCAACATTTCAGAGAGTTGATTCAGCCCAAGTGCTGCCATGTATACTTTGCAGATTTGTATTACAACTCTCTTCTTGGACTCACACATACCCCTTCGGATTAAGGGGGGGAATGTTGGAAGACCTAATCCTCCATGGGTAGGTGTGGAATGCGAAAAGTCACAATGGAGTCCAAGTGACCTTTGAATGTGAAACCAAGAGTCACACCATTGTACTATAAATGTACATCATGTATAATGGAAAAATAAGAGAGCTACCCGCTTATCCTTCATTGTGTGTTGAGTTTCTTGTTATATGTGTTTATTCTTTCTCATACACCATCTGTGTTCTTAACATGGTTTTTAACACTTTCTTTGACTTGCCATCACTTTTATTTCCTCCTGAAGAACCCTCTCCTTATTTCTGGTGTCTAGACTCTTCTCCAACAAGCCTATCATTCCTTTCTTGGTAGAGTATCCTTACCATCTCTGTCATGTCTAAGAAAGCCTTTCGGAACACTCGTTCCTCTTCTTTGGGATCAATGTCTTCAGGTGCTTCTCCTTCTCTTGAAAACATGCTTGAGGCTTCTTCAATGGATCTTGGAGGTGGCTCTTTGGCCTTTCTTGGTTGAGGATTACTCTGTGCTCTAACCAAGTGTCCTTCTCCTCTCTTGTGTTTAAGCCTAGTAAGCATAAAAACTTGCAAAAAGTCAACTATATCTTTGCACAAGAAAAAATGCAGAGTAAACTATAACTCCTAATGCTCAAATCCTGAGGTCTCATACCATCTGATCTAAAAATGAAACTATTTGTAATGCTATGCAAAGTATCCATTTACATATAATTAAGTGTGAAAAGTGTTCTCCATGTCTTGCAAGTTAAACAAAGTAATTTGGGTAATGTTTCTTAGTTTATGTGTGATTATTTGTTAATTAAATTTACTGTTTAATATATCATAGCAAAAATACATGACAACAAAAATTCACCATAGCATAACACAACAAACTGATGAGGCAGTTCACCCCTCCTTGGCTACATCCGCCAGGTCCAAGGCTCCCAATGGGCATGTCCTTGCTCTATTAATTTTCTCAAAATGGTTATACAGTGAAATATATGCCTAAACAGGCAAAAAAAGCTGTGAATTTGAATTCATAAGATAGAAATATGCTTAAAATAGCTTTTGTTTCACCTCAAACAGTGAAGTAAAACCCAATATAGCTCCATCTCCCTGATGGCCCTAATGGCTCTTTCCTCTACCCTGAAGCCAAAATGGCTAAATAACACCTCTTTTCACTCTGAAACCTATCCCAAACACTCTAGAATGCTCAAGAAACCAAAAATTGACCAAAATTTCGTCCAATTTGGCTCAATATTGAGGAAGTTATGACCTCCCAAAGAAAATTGCCTAATGTCACTAGAAAACCTCACCAAATGTGGGAGAAATTCAGTTTAACTCGAAAAATTTGGAAAATGGCGTTGGAATTGTTGGAATGCACCATCTTGTTTGGACCGTTAGTAGTTAGAAATAAATTTAACTGTGAGTGTGATGGTGCGGTCACAACGTAATTTCCGGATGGTTTAACATCCTCGTGGATAATGTTTACTCCACACCCATGGTCATAGGTAAAGGTTACATGGAGTAGGGGATAGCTCTGAGGACTAGCCCCCTTACCTTTCCACCAGTTGAAAAATTCTTAGACCACGTTACTCTGCTTCAGGTTGTATGGCCTCGGAGCTTAGCCCTGAGGGCTAATCCTTAAAAATTTGCCATTCGAAATTGGGCTTAGCCCTTGGTTATAAAGGTGGTCGCGGGGTCTTAACCCTTAGCCCTAAGGGCTTAAACCTGTTCTCCACCTGGTCACAATACACGAGCCGACTGTTCGTTTAGCCTCTGCACAAGGCGTTCAACACTCGACCCGACTGTTCGTTTACACCACGACCCGACTCACCCATTTAACTCTGCCTCCGTTTAGGTTTTTGAACGAGCCGACTCGCCCACTGTGCATGTTATGCACGCTATGCAATGACCTGACTCACCCATGTTTACATGCCACCCAACTCTCCTTTCAACAACGGCTCCTCTGCTGTGTTCGTCGAGTCGACCTCTACCTGAGGAGTTGGGTCAAGGGTTCGACCCCCCTTGCCTTCATCATTTTAACATGAACCTTAAAACCAATGGCCTGGGGCCACGTGGCAGCCTCCAGGTAGGCTACGTGGCACCCTATAATAGGCCCATTTAAAACATTATAAAAAATAAATTTTTCCTTATAAAACTTGTAAAAATGACAAAAAAAATTTTGGTCAAAAAGCCTTGTTTTGAAGGTCATTGGGTGATTTCAAACCTCAGTAACTTTCACATACAACATTGGATTTGAGTACCGTTCATGGTGCCAGAACCGAAGCAATGAGGCCTTTCTGTTCGTTCAAATTGCAACCAATTCTGAGCAGTTCTAGGTTTGAGCATTTTTTCAACTTGGACATGATCACCTAATCAGTTAACCATGAATGGTGCACCAGTTACTTGACATTTCTTTTTTACTTGAAAAGTTGACAATTTATTTTTAAATATATTAATGAATGATATGGTACAGGTTTGAGATTGATAAATAAATGACTGACAAGAGATCAAGTAACAAAAATGCTGATAACACATCAAGAAAAACAAAAAAGGCAAGTTCTTTGTAAATTCTTTACAAAAAATATTATTTTTAAACTATATGTAAGTTTAACTAATATGTATTTTTTATTGTGTATCATGTAGAGCCACAAAATGACAAAGCTCGATAATATTATTTCTGATCTAGGACCAGAAGAGCGTAAAAGCTTGATGGAAAAATTGCAAAAGGATAAATCGAGTGAATGAAAAATTACTATCAATCCAATATGAGTTTCTTTTTTTAGTTTTCATCAATAATATAATTAAAATTATTAGAGAAAATGTGTCAAATAGTCTATTAATTCACATATGTTTAATGTTCTACAGGGACCAACCACTCAGAAAAGGAATGGTGTTCTAAGAAAAGAAAAAAAAATAGAACATGCAAATGAAAATGAATTGCTCCTTAGCTCATCTAGAGTGGTGCTGGAAGTTAACGAAAGGGGGGAAATCTTTTGCAAAAGTTTGAGGGATCTAGTGGAATGAATATATAAACGTTCTTTCCACTTACAATAAAAAAACCAATCCAATGATTCCAAGAACCAAATTTTATCTAAACTAGAGGAAGAGTTTCCAAATAATTGGTCAATGACACATACCAGACTTTTAATAGCAAAAAAATACAACAACAAAAAAGAAGGAATGAAAAAGTAGTATTCCTTTAAATGTTTGTCTATAATTATTTATAAATATGACTTTTCTTATATTTACTTTTCATATATCAATATAAAAATTAAATAGCTTATTATCATGTTACATTTTTAAGAAGATTATGAAAATCTCAAAAGATGAACGAGCTAATATCAGAAATATGCCAGTAGGAATGTCCAAAAACGTGTACAAGGAGATGGTCATAGAAATGGACAAAATTGCATCGCGGGAGGAGCCATCTCAACAACAACGTGCTTCAAATGTAATATGTAATAATTGAATTTTTTGACCATTAGGTACAATAAATAAACAATTTAGCATTAAATATTAATTTTCAAGTACTTTCTTGTAGAAAAGAAAAGAAAATGGAACCCATTCAGCACATAAAAGAGGACGACAAGGAATAAAAGGCTTGATATCTAAGTTTCTGAGTATTTTTTACTTCCTTATAACAACTTAACTAGATTTAATTTTTGTATTTTTTAAGTTTTTTTACGGAAATCATCATTGAATGTCTTCAAACAAGTGCTAACATACAAAGAAAAACCATCAAAGGAATTGATTGAAATTGGGTTCAATATGGGTTGTGAGTATATGTTGGCATATCAGAACTTAATTGTGGAATTTGTAAGCATCTATCGATCTTTTTTTACATAGCTCCTTATATAATTAATAGAAAAAATAAATCTTTTATATCAAATATATGATTTGTTATGGGGTATAAAACTTGTACGAAACAAAGTATGGAACTGCGCCAACAGATGAAATCTTGAAAGATTGCATGTTACATGGTTTTGAAAGAATGTGTATAGTTTATGACTCAATTGTTGGAATGGTACGTCATTTCTTTTCGATTTACATTGATGTATATTATTTAATATTGAAATTTTCATTATTCACGCCAATGTATATACACTCATTATAGTTTATTTTTATGTTTGTATATGGAAGGTGAAGAAGAAGAAAACAATCAACACCGTGCACAAAACATTCTTGAAAATAACCCAAGTCATGGAAGTAGCTCTAGCAGTGACAATAGTTCAAGCGAAGAATGATGATCACTATGTTTTGATATCAAAGCAAGGCGTTGTAGTTTTTGAAATATCTCTGTGAAATCAAACATTTTCTTTAATGTAATGGACATAGTGTTCCAATTGAAAGACAAAGGGATACCAATAACTATCCCATTTTGTATGTCAAAGAATGCCTTATATATATATATATATATATATAATAAAATATGTTTTAATTTATTCTATTGTTTTCCCGATTGTCACTATTGCATTCTCCATTGTTGTTCTCAAATGCACTAATAAAAATTTAATTCATATGAATATTTTTATAAGATATATATGTGTCAAATTTTGATAAATAAATAATTTTTAAAAGCCACAATATTTATGATATGATATAAAAAATTAATCCAAACATCACATTCAAATGCATTAATAAAAATTTAATTAATATGAATATTGTTATATGATGTATCGACTTTTGATGAATAATAAATTTAAAATAATCACAATAATTGCACTGTCACAAGTCAATGTTTCTAAAAAATAGAAAATGAAAACCGGTGTGTGCCAGTTACTATACAACGGTGCATTTGTATTCTTAAGCGCACCGGTGCATTTTTACGACCTATGGGCACCGTACAAATACCAAAACCAATTAAAAATATCGAGGTTTTTGTGTGGTATGGTGCCCCGGTGCGTTTATGTGTCTATACACATTGGTGCTATTTTACGACCTATGGGCACTGCACGAATATCGATACCAATTATAAATCTTGTTGTGTTTGTTTGATACTATGCACCGGGGAATTTATGTGTCTATATGCACCGGTGCATTTATATGACTTATAGGCACTGCACGAATACCGATACCAATTATAAATATCTGTGCATTTTTGCGATACTATGCACCAGGGAGTTTAAGTGTCTATACGCACCGGTGAATTTATACTACCTATGGGCATCGCATGAATATTGATACCAATTATAAATCTCAGTGAATTTGTGTGATACTGCACACCGGTGTGTTCCTATAAGTCTACACACCGGTGCATTGATAATACCTATGGGCACCGGACAAATCCCAAGACCAATTAGAATGGCGTTGTTTTATACCTTAACAGCCTAGTGCATTCTCCTTCGACCGCCCCGGGAGGACGGCTACAGTTACGCACCGGTGCATTAAATCCTGAGTAGTGCACCGATGAAAAAAACATCCGTAATAACCTCTGGCTGCCCATTTTTTTTAGTTGTGTTGAATTTCCATTAAAAGCTCCGCCAAAACCTCCATAACCATAAATGGATGTTGTAGAAAATGTTTTTTTGACAATTTTGGTCAATATTATAACACTAAAAACCTCCTTTATCACCTCCGCTAGAGGGTATTTTCCTTGTAGTGATGGCTACTAGTTATTTAATGCATGCAGGATGGATATCATCTCTTTCTCTATATGGATTTACCAAAATTTTCATCACATAACTATTTAATAGTGAATATGAAAGCCAACCCTTCTTTCATCAATAGCACCCTAAAACATCTACCTTAGGAATTACATTGCATGAAAAAACTCTTAGTAAAATCTGACACAATCAATACTATAGAATTGCACATAGAATCATATAAAGATAAAAAGGTAAATTTAGTGCCCTCATTATAAAAAAAGGCATCCTCTTTTAGTAATGATAATATTGGACAAAAAAAATACCATGCTTTTCTAAAAAAAATCCTTTCGTATCTCATAAGTCTTATGAATCCATGCTATCTCTCCAAGTTTTTGGGACGGGGAAAATCTTGCATAGTTGAAACTTTCTTATGCCCCCAACATACAATGTAACGCAATTATTCAAAATTTTAATCCCCAAAAGCACATTTGGAGAATCTTATGAATAATTTGTGATCATGTTGGACTTGCAATGCTCTATCAACTTTCTCTATGTGGTATTCCCATTAGATTAGAATATCATTAAAGAATATTAGTATAAAATAGCATACAATGGGTGAAATATCTTGTTCACGGGGCCTCGAATGGTTGATGGAACAAAGAAAAGACCAAAAAACCTTAGTAAAAACTCATAATGACCTTCAAATGTATGAAAAGAGACATTATTGATTTCTACTTCTTTCCTCCTAATCTAATAGTAGTTAGAAAGAATGTTAATTTTGTTGAGAATTTGGTAGGGCAGTGTTTAATTCAATTATATTACTTGATAAATTATTGTGTTATACTTGTTATGCTTCTATTACTTAGATATTATCTTCATTAGCTTATTATGTTCTTCATCAAGTTAATTATCAAAACACAAGACACAGAATTTTGGCTCTTCATGTTGGCGCAAAACCCTCTCCCTCTTGGAGAGGAAAACCCGAAAGTAATTCTTCTTCTACAACTTTAATTGACAAGTACCATAATGATGACACAGACACTTGACACTAGTATATCTTCAAGGATCCTTGTCACAATTACTTGCTGCTTTTCTTGGCTTATTGATCCTTCCTTCGTGCACTGCACTACACCAGCACTAAGAAACTCGGTTCCTAGCCTTAATCGATGTAATTACTTCTTATCCTTCTTTTCTCAGACCTAGACCTCCAAGAGTTTCCCTTTATTCCTATTTACGTGACCCCTTAGATATCACTAAGGCCCAAGATCGAGCCTTAGTAGTGGCCTTTCTTCTTACTGTATTCTCCTCCAGCTTCTATGAAATCTGCGAGGTGTCAAAACAGAGATATGATAAGTCTTATCTCTTTTGAAGATGCTCCTACGTCCTATATGTATAACCTTCTTCTTTACGCATTAGATACACTCGGTGGTTTCTGAGTTTATGTGAAATAGGAATAGTCCAAACAGAGATAAATTTACTCTTGCTCACGTATCTTATTACAATTTTTTCCTTCACATCCATTTCAGATCAGACTTTGTCCTTTTGTCACAGGCTTCCTATTTTCACTTCTCCTTGCTTCATCTATTGCATACCCAAGCGAGATTGATGTTTTCCATGTTATGGTCCCGTGATTTGGCAGATTGGCAAGCCAAGTGACAGGGTAACATCAAACCAACTTTGGAGCCCTAGGACCTAGCCTTCCTGGACTCAGAGAGGACTCTCTCTATTATGCAAATGATGTAAACTTCTTTGCTTTTTATGTATTTGATTTTAGACTATTTTTTAAGTATTTTTTTAGTTTGTTTTAGTTTTTTGAGGGGGAACTGATCAAAGAATAAATAGATAAGAGAATTTTTAGATCAACTGGGCTATGGGGTCGAAAAGGTCGACACTGTCTCAAATGGTGGACAAGTTATTTTGCAGGGCCAATTTGGTCGACATGAATGGATTCTTTGGGTGTAAGTGAAATGAGATGGACAATAAGTTTGTGAAAGACAAAGAGGTTTTAACCATAAATAGTTTTACAGCAAACATCATGTGGTAGGGCTAACCATTAATCACTATAAATGAAACACAAATTGATAGATGCATAAAATAAACATTCAGGTGATACATAGAAGTATAAGACCCTCTAACTTTGGGAAAATCACCTTCAGACTTTTGGGAAAACAAATAAGACAAACAAACAACTCATTATATGAAGAGGGAACTCCTAAACATCATATTTTGAGCTAGTGGGAACTTTGAAATAAGACTGCAGAGCATGGGCAAAGGGCAAGATCGAAACAAGACCTCTTTGACTTAACTAAGACAACCAAATATTCAGAGAAAGATTTCAGTGATGGGGTTTTGATTAGCTATGAGTAAGTAGGGCATACCATGAATCATACTAGACAACATACATAATAACCTTTAATTAAATTGATAAAAAGTTCTTAGGGTATCAAAGAGCAGTTAAGAATTCTTTAACATAACCAAGAAAGAAGAAAAACATAGAAGCTGTAATGAATCAGGAAACTTGAGGTGCCTCCATGGGCATGTCTGAAATCTATTATTTACTGACCTACAGCAAGAAAGAAGCATGAAAACATGTATGATAAACTAAGGAAACATAACAGATAAGGAACACAATACCATTCACCAAGCCATGGAATCCTACAAACAATCCTCCTCCACCATCCGAGTCAAGAAAGAAATCATCCACTTCTTGAGACAAAGTATTTCTTCAAATCTTGTAATGCTATGTATTGCTCTATAACATCAATTTCAGCCTCTGGTTATAATGAATTCTCTTGGATTATATAGGCCAAAGAGAAAGAAACCCTCCTAGAGCATCTAGAAGGCCATTGGCCCAATACAAATATCTGATTTTGTCCTTGAGGCTTTGCAAAGCGCAAGGCACAAAATATCTCCAAAAATATCTATTTAAGCTAATAAAAAAATTAAAATTGACTTTTAATCCCTGACATGGAGTTAAAAATAGCTAAACGCACATTTCGATGATCATATTCAGAAAACGTCTTTTTTAGCCAAAATGCTACAAGAGCGTAGCAACAGAAAGAAGCCTGTATTGCAGATAACTTTTGAGGGACTTCCCGATGTCGAAATGAGGCCCGTGATAGCTCGTTGGAAAGATCTAGATGTCTAGTTTCTGTAACTACTTTATATTTTCCAAAAAAATCCATGGAGTTCTATCAAAATGTGGACTAAGTGAAAAAACCCGGGCGGGTCTCATCTGCTGATATGTGAGGCAGAAAGGTGAATTTTGACTGATGTTTGCCTCTTTTGGGGACCAAAACACCTCCTTTTGATCTGAAAATTTGTGAGTAGCTGCCCCAAAATTTAATACATCCAAAAAAATGACTTTCGTGAGCTGAGGAGGCTCCTAGCACACATGGCAGCGCCTAGAAAAATGTGCAATTAGGGCCAAAAATCACAAAAAACAAGATCATGTCAAAATTTGCTCAATTTTGGCGAAAAAACCCCTTATGGGTTCTTAGAAGCATGAAAGGAAGCTGAAGCCAATATTTCAAGCCCAGATATGTCTTTTTCCACTTTTTCCACCGGACGCCTCATTCGGGAAGTTTTGAGCCTTTCTTGAGAAATTTTGAGTTTTATTTGGGAAAATTGGTTCAATTTCTTGTAGTGCCTGGTCATCTTCCTCTGTAAACCCAAGTATTTGTTTTCCTTCTCTAATTTATCCTCCAAATGCTTTTTGGATCTTTCAAGCCATGATTCTTTATCATTTTCTATCTCTTGGGCAAGCAATTGTGTGAGAGGATAAGAACGAACAAGGGCTGCTTCTTCTTCCTTCTGTTTCTCCAAAGCTTTCCTAAGACCCATAATCTTAGGCATTTTTCTTACTGGCTACTCTTCTTCCTCAATATCATCAAATTTTCCCATATAATCTTCAAGCTTGACTTGTTCTTTGTATGCTTCCCTTTGGTATTTGAATGCCCGGGCCTCATAAATTGTCATTTGCCCACTCATTTGTTTATTTTGCATTTGTAGAAAATGTATGAGGTCCTTTTACCTTTCTAAATTAGTTTCTAAGTCATGGATTTGGGCTTCTCTGGTTTTTCAAAAGTGACTCAAGAATTCTAGCTTCATCATCTCCAGCATCATTATCTATTTGTATGATGTCAAACTCCCTTTCTTTTTCATGAATACTCTCTTGTTGCTCGAAGTTTTCTTTGCCCTTGCTTTGGATAGACTTCTTGGCTCTTGTTCTTTTTGGAAATTCAATAATACTCTTATTAGGTAGTTTTCCTCCACTTCTTAGCGCCCTAGTGACATTACTAGTCACCACTGGAGTGATCTTCTTCATTGCAGATCTGGTGTTCTTAGCCTTTGGTACTTTTGGAGAATTAAACATGGCCCCTTGCCTAGGAGAGGCAGCAAGCACATGTTCTTGGATGTGTTGAGGAGAAGAGAGAGGAGGTTTTATCTCTAGTAGTTGTTCAACTTGATCCATTACACTGTTGCGTCCATAATCACCTGCTTTGCTGCCCTGTTCATTGTTTTCCTCACTGTTTTGAATTTGTTTAGGGCTTCCAACTTCATCATCTCTTTTCTTTGTTTGACTGCCTTCACTTCCTGTCTGTGGACTTCCTTCTTTACCCTCCTTAATATCTTGAATTTGTTGAGGGTTTCCTTCACTAGGATTGCCATCATTAGGACTATCTTCATTGTCATTTTTCATGCTGTCACCTCTCTCACTGTTCTCCTTAGACTTTATGTGTGGGCTGCCATCATGATCACTACTTTGCTGGGAGGTGCTTTTTTCACTATCCCTTTGATTGGTTTCATGACTTTGTTGAGGACTGTGGTGTTCCTCATCACTGCTTTGAACATCTTCCCTTTTCTCTTCATCATCACTACCATGCTTGGAATCTTCACTATTCCCTTGAGGACTGTTCTCCTGATCATTGTGCTGTTGATGGTCACTTTGTTTTTCATCACTGCTTTGAGCCTCTTCCCTTTTCTCCTCATCATCACTAGCTATGGGTGGGCTATCCCCATCCTCATTTTATTTGCTCTGCTCAGGGCTGCTTTGTTCTTCATCCTTACTACTTTGCTGAGTATCAATATGTTTCTTTATCACCAATAATTTCATGCCTTCTTTCATAAGACTGCTCTTTTTCACTATCAATCATGGGTGATGTTTGCCTTTGAGGAGTATTTTGACTTGATGGAGGAGAGACATAGTGAGTGGAGGGTGAGGAGGATATATGATATGGGCCATGGGATGAAGAGGTAGTAGAAAAATCTGGATGATAAATGAAAGTCTCCCAAGACACTCCTTTCTTTTCAAGCTGGTGAAGGATGATGATTTTGATGAGAGAATGATGGAAAATACTATCTTTTTGCTGAGCAAGAAGTTTTTTTTGAACAAGGGAGGACATCTTGTCTATGCTTTTGCAAAGGAAGAATGAGAGATTTAGCAACTGAGTCCTTGTGAAATGCATGAGAAGCCTGAGGTGATAGGAATAAATATGGGAATACCTCCCTTCATATGTGAAATACTTCATGATAACTCTCATGAGGGGGGCATAGCTGCTCAATAAGTGAGTAAAAGGAAATATAGCTTGGCAAGCATCTTGATGGTCTGGTTTTAGGAAGGGTTTATAGTGATTTAGATCTAGGTATGCCTGTTTGAACCACTTTTCTCATATATAGGGGATCTTAGTTGCTTTGGAGACAACCCTAGGAGTGAGTTTAAAGTCCAGACCTGCTTGGTGGACATGTTTTCCTTGCAGCCTCAGGGTGAATAGCTATGTTACGGGAGGGTAATTGGTGACCTCCTGGACTTTTTGGCAAAAATCAAGGCAGCCTACCTCATGGAAGTTGAAAAGAACCGAAGGGAATTCATTTATCTCCTGAGTTGTAACATGCTCAAATATTTTGTGGAATCCACCCTTGTTGGCCTGCTTTGGAGGCATAGGTTTTTTTAGGCTTCTCCTTCACTCTCTTATCAAAACAGGCCTTCAAAAAGAACTAAAAATAGAACTCCTCTTTTAAGCACCACTTTTCTCTTTTAAAACTATTTTTGGCTTTTTAAATCAAAATAGGCCTTTCAACTGATATCAATCCCTTTCTCAAAAACTGGGTTTTTGCTCTTTACTCAACAAACATGCCTTTGGCAACATGACAATAAGCCTTTCCTCCTCAATCACTGTTTTTTTTCCTCTTTGTAAACATAGTGGTTTTTAGAATAAACAGTGTTTTTTGCCTTCATTAGACTGTGATTTTTCCTTAACAAAATTGATTCTTAAAACCTCTTCAAACTCAGAAATTTAGGAGAAGAAAACAATAAATACCTCTCAAAAATGTTTTGTGCTCTTTTGGACAAAATTTCACTAGGAAAAAATCTGATTTGAGGTGACTTGGAGGTCTTTTGAGTGGTGCTACACTCATGTGCACAGGCACGCAGCACCTACATGCCGTTCTGGTGTTGTCGGGTCGGGCACTGGGCGCCCTCTGAATACCGAGCGGGCCGGTTGGTCGACATGCATAGGTGCATCACACCGCATGCAGAAACCTTTGTAAAGACGCTTACAGGCGTGTCACGCTAACTTACAGGTGCATCACGTCCTAAAAAATTTTACCAATTCCTTTCCCAGGGTTCGAAAGGAGAATTATTCTTCTGTCTATTTGTAAAATGGAAAGTGGAATTTAACTTTGAGAGCCTTTATAGTTCTTTTATAAAGGCTTTGAATGCCTTTTCCCTCCTTTTGGTGATTTCTCACTTTTTGCCTTTGTCATCAAACTGAAGGTTTCTTTAAAACACATTGTCTCTCTTTTTTCAAACGAACTTTAATTTTTTGGTGACTTGCCCTCTGCTCATTTCTAGGAGGAGGCAATAAAAATGTGTTTTTGACCCTCTTACTTTGAAAATACCACTAGGATAAAACTGTGATCTTTTCCACTAGACACTCTTGAATATCTTCAAATAAACTGACCCTTTTGCTATATGGCATCTTATCTGTAACCTATGCCTTTCCCTCACCATATCACTTTGAAAATTTAGACCAAAAATGTGACTTGATTATGACGAGATGTTCTATGTTTATCCATAGGAGGAGGTAATTCAAGATGCAACTACCTAGGTTTATCAAAGCCATTGTGTAGGTCCTCTTCTTATCACTGATGGAGGTTCTTACTCAACTGTTTTTTTCCTTCACAAAAAACCTTTAGACCAACGAAGTGCCATCTGCGTATTTTTGAAGGAGGCTTCTTGAAAACATAGGGCTTTTGCCTTTCTGCTCAAAAAGACACTATAAAGATAAAAAAAAATTTCATCCTTGCCATGATTGAAAAATTTCTGTGAACCAGTTTTCTGTGGGCCCTCTACTTATCATGAAGGAGGCAATGACTGAAAAATTTCATGGGCGCTTATTTGACCTCTATTAACCAACTGAAAAATGTCCATGAACAAACTTTTTGTGGCTCTTTAGACAAACTACGCTTATCATTCAAAAGAGATCCTATGCTTTTAATTCAAGGGAGGCTATCTTGAAACACAACAATCTTCCTTCATCTAACACTACTACATCATTTGAAGATTTGTCTTTTGAACTAGCCTTTTGTGGGCCCTCTGAGACTGTGCCTTTATCCTCTTTCTATCTTTTGAAGGAGGCTTCCAAAAAACAGTATTTGTGACCCTTCAGACCTAATATGAGGCCCCTTACTTATTTGCTAATGGAGGTCCTTTAAAACTATAAAAATTCATTCATTTCAAAATTGTGACCTCTATCTGTTTGTTTGAAAAATAAAAATAAAAGGCAAAGTGAACCTTTGGTACTTACCCTTGATAAAAAAATTTGAATCATAATACCCTTTGCTTCATGAGGACGTGTCAGTAATGTAAATCCTTTTTGCATAAAATCATTGTGCAAATTTCAAGTGCAAATAATGTTCTTTGTAAATGGTGAGAACTCATTGCTAGACATCTTTGAAACAGCTCTTCCTTCCCTTGACTGTGTTTTCATAAGGTGTGGTGAACTTGTCTGTGATAGTCTTTCAAAGTTTAGTTCATGATGAGGTATAAGAAGCAGCTGTCCTTCTTATACCTTCACTATGATGCCTAATTTTCTTTAAAGCTCTTTTTTCCAGAAGACTAGCATTGTTGGTTGTACAAGGATGATTTGTAGGGCTGGCCACAATCTACACTTTTCTCTGACTTCCATAGTAAACTAACACAACATGAAACTTTCTCCTGAGATGCTCTTTTTTCTCATATTTTGTTTAGTGTCATCAATCAGCACATCCCTACAGAGATGTAAAAATAGATGCTTTTGAAGTTTGGAGGGCTTCTTTGATGTTTCATGGGGATCATGCCTGATCTAATCATATTTCTTCAGACAGGGAAAACTCCTTCTCTTTTTTTGATTTGACCATTCCTGAGCCTTGCTAGAAAAAAAACAAAGTGACCTCTTTGATGGTGTGTTACCTAGGGATAGACAATGGTTTTTCTTTGGCAAATAACAAGACATGATGGTTGACTGATATTGAAGACAAGGTTTTTGTCTCAAAATAGTCTCGCCAAGGAATTTCCCCTAAAACACCACCACCTAGACCTACATACTTTGTCATGGATTTTGAATGGCTTCTTTGGCATGAGTAGGTTATCACATGACAAAGTGATCATTGAGAGAGGGGTAGACACTTCGTTAAATGTTGGAAAGTGAGTTGCATGAAAAACAAAGGATTTTGATGGAAGAGAGAAAACTTATAACAGCTATAGATAGGGAGGCTTTTCTGAATTGTGATAGGTAGGGAAACTGAAGGGTTTTTCTCATTATATGCTGAAAGAGAGGGGTAGGAAAATAAAAATTTGTTTGAGGTGTTTTCTAGATGAAAATTTGACAGATTGAGATTAGTTTCTAGAAAACTTAGCCAAAGAATCTAGTCATCAAAGCGAGTAAAAATAATGATGACTAACAGTGGCTCCATTTGGGGAGGGAAGCTCCCTTTAAGGAGGTGTCCAGAATTGCAGATCTCTGGCTTGTGAGGACCAGTGCCTTATCCATTGGTGCAAATTTATCTCTTTCTTGATGCTATTTCTGAAAATTTACAGCATGATTAGAATCAACCTCATCTCTACCTACCCAGCTATATCTCCTAACATTTTTTCTTCTTTAGGTGCGCTTGGACTAGCAACCCCTTGACATGATATTTTTGAAAAAAGGAAAACTATCTAATCCTACATTTATATCTTTTAGGACTTAAAATTAAACTGTTGAACTCCTTTGATTCTCTACCCATGCTAGATCGACTATCAAGATTAAGTTGTTTGACAAGATTTCATTCACTAAACTAAAACATGAAATTGAAAAATAACCAAATCAGGATTAGACGGTCTGATTTGTCATGTGTTTGTAGCATAAAAGACAAGCTGCACACAAACATTATTTTCACACAACATGAAATTTAGAAAAATCAGGGCTAGGATACATAGTCTGTTTTTCATCCCTGTTTTCCTCTTTGGTTCTGTTTTGAGCGTGTGGAACCAATACATTTTCCTAATCTACTTTCATTGATAAGTCAAGCTTACACTATTTGACTATCACTTCTTTTACTAACTTATCAGCAATCAATTTAAAACATGTCCAGTTATGATTAGGCTAGATAACTGAACAAGACATCTTTTGAGCACTAGTAGTGGCATTTAGACTTGCGCACTTTTATCATGACTACTTTTTTTTCGGTATGGGGCTGTACCATTGCTTTAGAAACTGCACTCTTTTTCTACTTGTCATATTTTTTTTTTTTTTTCTAGTTATTTACAAAACAAACTGAAAGAAAAATTCTCATGGGGCTGAGTTTATTTTGCATGCCTATCTATTCTACCCTAATATAACCTAGACATGATAGACATTTATTTGGTGAACTCTCTTCTCCAATGTAACCAGTCAAGTAGATGATTGCATGGGTGATCTTGGTTCAGTTCTTTCATGATGCTGAAGAAATCAAAAGGCCATTTCCACTTCACTTGTTTTCGGAAAGTAGTGCTTAAGTTTTTTCTCACGCTTTGCAACATACTGTTCTGGGCGGAACACGCTACTCCATCAGAATTCTCAAGGACAACAACAAATGGATCTTGGAATAATACCTGATCTAGAGGATTTGATATATAAGCTTCATTTAGGACTACTCTTTCTTCCACTTGGCTATGTTTGGCACTCTCTTGGGAAATAAAATATTCCCCTTGCTCATGATCACTTGAACTGTCAGACTCATCATATATTTTAGTGTAGTCTTCTTTCCAAGCTGATGTGCTCTGATTAAGTGGACTGAAAACTGTGTGAAATTCATCATGTTGATGAGCGGAGATACACTTTGGAAGTAAATCCTCTTGAGAGGATAGTGTGACAACTCTCATGTTATTATCAACCTCTATTTCTTCATCTGCAATATGTAACTCAATGGAACTTGGTGGCTGCAAATCTAGAGTTAAGGAGGATTACATGTCCAAAATTATTTCCTTAACCATTTTAGGATTAGGCTTCTTATTGACAACTTGCTCAAGAATTTCATCATTCTCCTCAACCTCATCATCAAAGCTGAAAGACTGCTGATTTCCAATTATGTGAACGCTATTTCTGATGGACTGAACTAAAGTAGAGCAAAGAGTCAGAGACTCTTCACTTACTTCTAAACTCTCAAGGCTCTCCTCATCAGTGTCATAGGTGACCTGTATTGGCTGCTTACTTTTTTCAACCTGATGATAATGAACTTCGTCCCACAAATCAACTGTTGATTGCTCTGCAAGGTTAGTTTCTGTTTGGATATCATAATCATCAACATATTGATCAAACCTTGGAGAATAATTAATATAAGTAATGTCACCAGCCATACATATTAGACTATCAGATTGCTTCTCTTCAAATTGATTTACAAATCTATTTTTTTGACTCAAGGTATGTAAGATTAACAGGAGAATGATCAGAAAATTTGTGGTCATATGAAGTTTTAGAGGTTGTCTGCATGTTTATAAGTTGATTTATCTCCTCTTCAGTTGAAAAGGGAGGCATTTTCATCTCTCTTTGGATATAACTACAATAAAGAGGATAAATGTATTTTTGGGCCTCACCTATGAGAGATGATGAATCATCACTTGTGCCTTTAGAGAGATCCTATGGGTTCTCTTTCATTTCTTGACTGTTTTCATCTTTAACCAATTCTTCGTGATGTTTGGGATAGTTAGCATGTAATTCATGAGTTGCTTCTAATAGATTTTCAGGAGGCCAATTTGCTCGTATGAACTCAAATGACTCAAAGCATAAAGGTAGAGATCCTACAGGTTTTGATTTTTCTTCTATTTTAGATTTGAATTCATCCTCAATCAACTCTTCTTGATGTTTGGGATAATAAGCATGGGATTCATGAGTTGCCTCTGATAGATTCTTAGGAGGCCAATTTTCTCATATGAATTGAAATGACTCAAAGCATAAAGGTAGAGATCCTATAGGTTTTGATTTTTCTTCCATTTCAGATTCTGTGATTTCAAGATGGCTGATAGATTCTTTAGAGCATTCCTCTGTGTTCTTATTTGCAACTTTCTCATTAGGCACATTTTTTTTGTTACTCTTGTCTTGTAATGATTGAGTGTGTTCCTCCTGAGGAAAAATGATAGGTTTTTTTGAATAAGAAATGTTAACCTTAACTTTGTGTCTTTCTCTTTTCCTGTCACGTAGATGCATCAGTTTCTAAATATATGTACCAATTTTTCCAACTTTTCTACTGTGTTCTCACTTGGATCCATCTTTTTTTACCAGAAAGAGTTACTTTGTCCTTTCAACCAGTCTATCTTTCCCTACCAGTGGAGTCTTTTGGTCTATTGAGGGCTGTGGAGTCGCTAGGTGGAAGATTTGAACTTTGATGTCCACCATCAACATGATTGGGATTGCTCAATATATTCCCAGGAGATTCTATAAGGACTAGTGGAGTAATAGGCCTAATTGAGGCTAGTGGAGTCACCAGGTGGATGTTTTTGTTGTTTTTAGAGATATGTATTTATGGTCCACCACCAATAACAGATAAAAAGCCAATCTAGGGATGTTTTTAGGGTTTTCTGAGTTTTTTATATGCAGCCTAGTTTGTAAGAGTGTTCTATAGTTGAATCATCATTTTTCTAAGATGTTGAAACAATAAGAGTTTACTCTAAATGATTTTATAGGTTGTTTGTCTGACTTTAATTTTGAAGGAAAAATGAGTCTACAAGGGTTTGCTAGATTGTTATGTACTCAGTAGGTCCCACCGTGATAGCCATTATGTTATGTTGGTGATGAGGTGGCTGATTCACTAGATATTCTTGAAGACAAGGGATTCATGGAGTCCTAAGGTGTACTTAAACTGTCACTAACTCAGAAGGTCCCACCGTGATCACCATTATGTTAGTGAGCAGTGGGATAAATCGACAAGATAGTCTTCTTAAGAGATGTTGAAATTTTTACGGAGGTATAAGTTTGTTTATTACTCAGAGTCCCACTGTGATCGCCATTATGTTAGGGTCCTGTGATTTGGAAGATTGGCAAGCCAAGTGACAGGGTAACATCAAACCAGCTTTGGAGCCCTAGGACCTAGCCTTCCTGGACTTAGAGAGGGCTCTCTCTATTATGCAAAGGATGTAAAATTGTTTGCTTTTTATGTATTTGATTTTAGGCTAGTTATTAAGTATGTTTTTAGTTTGTTTTAGTTTTTTGAGGGGGAACTGATCAAAGAATAAATACATAAAATTTTTGTTAGATCAACTGGGCTCTGGGGTCAAAAAAGTTGATACTATCTCAAATGGTGGACAAGTTATTTTGCAGGGCCGATTTGGTCGAGATGAATGGATTCTTTGAGTGTAAGTGAAAGGAGATGGAAACTAAGTTTGTGAAAGACAAAGAGGTTTTAAGCATAAATAGTTTTACAAAAAACATCATGTGATAGGGCTAACCATTAATCACTATAACTCAAACTCAAACTGATAGATGCATAAAATAAACATTCAGGTGATATATATAAGTATAAGACCCTATAACTTTGGGAAAATAACCTTCAGACTTTTGGGAAAACAAATAAGACAAACAAACAACTCAATCTATGAAGAGGGAAATCCTAAACATCATATTTTAAGCTATTGGGAACTTTGAAATAATACTGCAGAGCATGGGCAAAGGGAAAGATCGAAACAAGACCTCTTTGACTTAACTAAGACAACCAAATATTCAGAGAAAGATTTCAGTGATGGGGTTTTGATTAGCTATGAGTAAGCAGGGCGTACCATGAATCATACTAGACAGCATACATAATAACCATTAATGAAATTGATAACAAGTTCTTAGGGTATCAAATAGTAGTTAATAATTCTTTGACATAACCAAGAAAGAAGAAAAACATAGAAGTTGTAATGAATTAGGAAACTTCAGGTTCCTCCATGGGCATGTCTCAAATCTATTCTTTAATAACCTACAACAAGAAAGAATCATGAAAACATGTATGATAAACTAAGGAAACATAACAAATAAGGAACACAATACCATTCACCAAGCCATGGAATCCTACAAACAATCCTCCTCCACCATCTGAGTCAAGCAAGAAATCAACCACTTCGTGAGACAAAGTATTTCTTCAAAGCTTGTAATGCTATGTATTTCTCTATAACATCAAGTTCAGCCTCTGGTTACAATGAATTCTCTTGGATTGTATAGGCCAAAGATAAATAAACCCTCCTAGAGCATCTAGAAGGCCATTGGCCTAATAAAAATATCTGATTTTGTCCTTGAAGCTTTGCAAAGCCCAAGACACAAAATATCTTCAAAAATATCTATTTAAGCTGATAATAGAAAGAAAATTTTCTTTTGATCCCTGACATGGAGTTAAAAATAGCTAAACGCACATTTGGATGATCATATTTAGAAAACTTCTTTTTTAGCCAAAATGCTACGGGAGTGTAGCAGCAGAAAGAAGCCTGTTTTGCGGATAACTTTTGAGGGACTTCCCGATGTTGAAACGAGGCCCATGATAGCTCGTTGGAAAGCCCTAGATGTCTAGTTTTTGTAACTACTTTATTGTTCCCAAACAGATCCATGAAAGTCTGTCAAAAGGTGGACCGAGTGAAAAAACCCGGGAGGGTCTCATCTGCTAATATGTGAGGCAGAAAGGTGAATTTTGACAGATTTTTGCCTCTTTGGGGGACCAAAACACCTCATTTTGATCTAAAAATTTGTGAGTATCTACCCCCAAATTTAATATATAAAAAAAAATGACTTTCATGAGTTGAGGAGGCTCCTAGCACAGATGGCAACGCCTAGAAAAATGTGCAATTAGGGCCAAAAGACACAAAAAACAAGATCATGTCAAAATTTGCTCAATTTTGGTGAGCAAACCCCTTATGGGTTCTTAGAAGCATGTGAGGAAGTTGAAGCAAATATTTCAAGCCTAGACATGTATTTTTCCACTTTTTCCACCGGGCGCCTACTTCGGGTAGTTTTGAGCATTTCTTGAGCAAGTTTGAGTTTTCTTCAGGAAAATTGGTTCAATTTATTGTAGTGCCTGGTCATCTTCCTTTGTAAACCCAAGTCTTTGTTTACCTTCTCTAATTTATCCTCGAAATTCTTGTTGGCTCTTTCAAGCCATGATTCTTTATCATTTTCTATCTCTTGGGCAAGCAATTGTGTGAGAGGATAAGAACGAACAAGGGTTGCTTCTTCTTCCTTTTGTTTCTCCAAAGCTTTCCTAAGACCCATAGTCTTAGGAATTTTTCTTACTGGCTGCTCTTCTTCCTCAAAATAATCAAATTCGCCCATATACTCTTCAAGCTTGACTTGTGCTTTGTATGCTTCCCTTAGGTATTTGAATGTCAGAGCCTCATAAATTGCCATTTTCCCATTCATTTGTTTATTTTTCATTTGTAGAAAATGTATGAGGTCCTTTGACCTTTGTAAATCCATTTCTAAGTCATGGATTTGGGCTTCTCTATTTTGCAAAAGTGACTCAATAATTCTAGCTTCATCATCTCCAGCATCACTGTCTATTTGTATGATGTCAAACTCCCTTTCTTTTTCATGACTACTCTCCTGCTGCTCAACTTTTTCTTTGCCTTTGCTTTGGATAGACTTCTTGGCTCTTGTTATTTTTGGAAATTCAACAATACTCTTTTTTGGTAGTTTTCCTCTACTTCTTATTGCCCTAGTGACATTACTAGTCACTGCAGGAGTGATCTTCTTCTTTACAGATCTGGTGTTTTTAGCCTTTGGTGCTTTTGGAGAATGAACCATGGCCCCTTGCCTAGGAGAGGCAGCAAGCACATGTTCTTGGCTATGTTGAGGAGAAGAGAGAGGAGTTTTAATCTCTAGTACTTGTTCAAATTGATCCTTTACACTGTTGCCTCCATAATCACCTACTTTGCTACCCTGTTCATTATTTTTCTCACTATTTTGAGTTTGTTTAGGGACTACCAGATTCATCATCTCTTTTTGTTGTTTGACTGCCTTCACTGCCTGTCTGTGGACTGCCTTGTTTACCCTCCTTACTATCTTGAATTTGTTGAGGGATACCTTCATTAGGACTGTCTTCATTGGGACTGTCTTCATTTTCATTTTTCATGCTGTCACCTCCCTCACAGTTCTCCTTAGACTTTATGTGTGGGCTGCCATCATGATCACTACTTTTTTGGGAGGCGCTTTTTTCACTGTCCCTTTGATTGGTTTCATGACTTTTTTGAGGACTGTAGTGTTCCTCATCATTGCTTTGAACATCTTCCCTTTTCTCTTCATCATCACTACCTTGCTAGGAATCTTCATTGTTCCCTTGAGGACTATTCTCCTGATCACTGTGTTGTTGATGGTCACTTTGTTTTTCATCACTGCTTTGAACCTCTTCACTTTGTTCATCATCATCACTAGCTGTGGGTGGGCTCTCCCCATGCTCATTTTCTTTGCTCTGCTCAAGGTTTCTTTGTTCTTCATCCTTACTACTTTAATGAGTATCAATATGTTCCTCATCACCACTAATTTCATGCCTGCTTTCATAAGAGTGCTCTTTTTCACTATCAATCATGGGTGATGTTTTCCTTTGAGGAGTATTTTGAATTGATGGAGGAGAGACATAGTGAGTGGAGGGTGAGGAGGATATATGAGATGGGCCATGAGATGAATAGGTAGTAGAAAAATATGGATGAGAAATGAAAGTCTCCCAAGACACGCCTTTCTTTTCAAGCTGGTGAAGGATGATGATTTTGATGAGAGAATGATGGAAAAGACTAGATTTTTGCTGAGCAGGAGGTATTGTTTGAAAAAGGGAGTACATCTTGTCTATGCTTTTGCAAAGGAAGAATGGGAGATTTAGCAACTGAGTCCTTGTGAAATGCATGAGAAGCCTGATGTGATAGGAATAAATCTGGGAATACCTCCCTTCATATGTGAAATACTTCATGATAACTCTCATGAGGGGGGCATAGCTGCTCAATAAGTGAGAAAAAGGAAATATAGCTTGGCAAGCATCCTGATGGTCTGGTTTTAGGAAGGGTTTATAGTGATCTAGATCTAGGTATGCATGTTTGAACCGCTTTTCTCCTATATAGGGGATCTTAGTTGCTTTGGAGACAACCCTAGGAGTGAGTTTAAAGTCTAGACCTGCTAGGTGGACATGTTTTCCTTGCAGCCTCAGGGTGAAAAACTATGTTAAGGGAGGGTAATTGGTGACCTCATGGACTTTTTGGCAAAAATCAAGGCAGCCTACCTCATGGAAGTTGAAAAGAACCGAATGGGAGTGATTTATTTCCCGAGTTGTAACAGGCTCAAATATTTTGTGAAATCCACCCTTGTTGGCCTTCTTTGGAGGCATAGTTTTGTTTAGGCTTTTCCTTCACTCTCTTATCAAAACAGACCTTCAAAATGAACTAAAAATAGAACTCCTCTTTTAAGCACTGCTTTTTTTTTTTAAAACAATGTTTGGATTTTTAAATCAAAACAGGGCTTTCAACTGATATCAATTCCTTTCTCAAAAACTAGGTTTTTGCTCTTTACTCAATAAACAAGCCTTTGGCAACCAGAAAATAAGCCCTTCCTCCTCAATCACTGTTTTGTTTCCTCTTTGTAAACATGGTGGTTTTTATAATAAACAGTGTTTTTTGCCTTCATTAGACTGTGTTTTTTACTTAACAAAATTGATTCTTAAAACCTCTTCAAACTCAAAAATTTAGGCGAAGAAAACAGTAAATACCTCTCAAAAATGTGTGGTGCACTTTCGGAGAAAATTTCACTGGGAAAAAATCTGATTTGAGGTGAGTTGGAGGTCTTTTGAGCGGTGCTATGCTCCTGTGCACAGGTACATAGCACCTGCACGCAGTTGTGGTGTTGTCGGGTTAGGCACTGAGCGCCCTCTAAATGCCAGGTGGGCCGATTGGTCGACACGCACAAGTGCGTCACACAATGCTACAGGCGCGTCGCGCTGTGTATAGAAACCTTTGTAAAGATGCTTACAAGTGCGTCGCGCTAACTTACAGGCACGTTGCATCCTAAAAACTCTTACCAATTGCTTGCCCAGGGTTCGAAAGGAGAATTCTTCTTCTGTCTGTTTGTAAAATGGAAAATGGACTTTAACTTTGAGAGCCTTTATAGTTCTTTTTAAAACGCTTTGAACGCCTTTTCCCTCCTTTTGGTGATTTCTCACTTTTTGCCTTTGTCATCAAACTGAAGGTTTCTTTAAAACATAGTGTCTCTCTTTTTTCAAACAAACATTAATTTTTTGGTGACTTGCCCTCTGCTCATTTCTAGGAGGAGACAATAAAAATGTGTTTCTGACCCTCTTGCTTTGAAAAGACCACTAGGAGCAAACTGTGATATTTCCCACTAGACACTCTTGAATATCTTCAAATAAACTGACCCTTTTGCTATATGAAATCTTATCTGTAACCTATGCCTTTACCTCACCATATCACTTTGAAACTTTATACCAAAAATGTGACTTGATTATGATGAGATGTTCTTTGTTTATCCTTAGGAGGAGGTAATTCAATATGCAACTACCTAGGTTTATCAAAGCCACTGTGTAGGTCCTCTTCTTATCACTGATGGAGGTTCTTACTCAAATGTTCTTTTCCTTCACAAAAAATCTTTAGACCAACTGAGTGCCATCTGCTTATTTATGAAGGAGGCTTCTTGAAAACTGAGGGCTTTTTCCTTTCTGCTTAAAAAGACACTATAAACATAAAGTTTTCTTTCATCCTTGCTACCATTGAAAACTTTCTTTGAACCAGTTTTCTGTGGGCCCTCTGCTTATCATGAAGGAGGCAATGTTTGAGAAACTGCATGGGCGCTTATTTGACCTCTGTTAACCAACTGAAAAATGTCCATGAACAAACTGTTTGTGGCTCTTTAGACAAACTATGCTTATGATTCAAAAGAGATCTTGTGCTTGTCATTCAAGGGAGGCTATCTTAAAACACAACAATCTTCTTTCATCTAACACTGCTACATCATTTGAAGATTTGTCTTTTCAACCAGTTTTCTGTGGGCCCTCTGAGACTGTGCCTTTATCCTCTTCCTATATTTTGAAGGAGGCTTCCAAAAAAGAGTATTTGTGACCATTCAGACCTACTATGAGGCCCCTTACTTATTTTCTGATGGAGGTCCTTTAAAACTATAAAACTTCATTCATTTCAAAATTGTGACCGCTGTCTATTTGTTTGAAAAATAAAAATAAAAGGCAAAGTGAACCTTTGGTATTTACCCTTGATGAAAACATTTGAATCATAATACCCTTTGCTTCATGAGGACCTGTCAATAATATACATAATTTTTGCATAAAATCACTGTGCAAATTTCAGGTGCAAATAATGTGCTTTGTAAATGGTGAGCGCTCATTGCTAGACATATTTGAAACAACTCTTCCTTCCCTTGACTGTGTTTTCATAAGGTGTGGTGAACTTTTCTGTGACAGTCTTTCAAATTTTAGTTCATGATGAGGTATAAGAAGCAGCTGTCCTTCTTATACCTTCACTATGATGCCTAATTTTCTTTAAAACTCTTTTTGCCAGAAGACTATCACTGTTGGTTGTACAAGGCTGATTTGTAGGGTTGGCCACAATTTGCACTTTTCTCTGACTTCCATATTAAACTGACACAGCATGAAAATTTCTCCTGAGATGCTCTTTTTTATCATACTTTTTTTAGTGTCATCAATCAGTACATCCCTATGGAAATGTAAAAATAGATACTTTTGAAGTTTGGAGGGCTTCTTTGATGTTTCATGGGGATCATGCCTGATCTAATCATATTTCTTCGAGCAAGGAAAAATCCTTCTCTTTTTCTGATTTGAACATTCCTGAGCCTTGCTAGAAACAAAACAAAGTGACCTCTTTGATGGTGCGTGACCTAAGGATAGACAAGGGATTTTCTTTGGAAAATAACAAGACATTATGGCTGACTGATATTGAAGACATGGTTTTTGGCTCAAAACAGTCTCGCCAAGGAATTTCCCCTAAAACACCACCACCTAGACCTACATACTTTGTCATGGATTTTGAATGGCTTCTTGGGCATGAGTAGGTTATCACATGACAAAATGATCAGTGAGAGAGGGTTAGACACTTTGTTAAATGTTGGACAGTGATTTGCATGAAAAAAAAAAAGGATTTTGATGGTAGAGAGACAAACTTATAACAGCTATAGACAGGGAGGCTTTGCTGAATTGTGATAGGTAGGGAAACTGAAGGCTTTTTCTCATTATAGGCTGAAAGAGAGGGATAGGAAAACAAAAGCTTGTTTGAGGTGTTTTCTAGATGACAAATTGACAGATTGAGATTCATTTATAGAAAAATCAGCCAAGGAATATAGTCATCAAAACAAGTAAAAATATTGATGACTAACAGTCCATAAGGCCGAGTAACTCTATATATATAGTGACTATATTTAGCTATTAGGCCAACTTCAAGATAGGAAGGTAGGTTGACATCCTCAAGGTGATATTTCCAATATATTTCAAGCTAAGTTCAAGAAGTTTGATGACAAGATATTTGGAGTATATTTTTACATCAACAACATGTCTTTACAAGTGTAGCATGTTTTCATATACATGAATCTTAATTATGTATATATTAATGACAAGATGAAAAAATCCTAAAGACATCAAGAAGAAGTCTTTGTCATATAATAAAAACTCCTTGCTCATAGAAACCATGAGGCAAGCATTATAAAATAAATTTCATCATCTTTGTCTTCTTCATTACATAAATTCATAATTAAAAGTCATTACGAATACCTTACCTAGTTACACTTTCCAACACTCCCTCTTAACTAGGGAGGTATTCATAATGGTAAATGGTCACTTTCAGTTTGGAGAATCTCATAAGAAGAATTTGACTGGTAATCCATCTATTATAGTGTCATATTAACCAACATTGTTATAGCTCAAGGCCTTGAATAAAAACTCCCTCTCTCCATGGTACCATGCACTACAATGCTGGTGAGACCAATGATTATAAACACCTTCATCATTGTCTCCAAGGTACATACTCCAGCCAGGTGTTCACTGAGTATGATCTCTAAGGACTATTCTTATCGGGATAGCTAATCCTCAAATAATATCCATCCTTTCACGACTACTCTTTCCATAGATTCCCTAATATATCCCAAAAAATTATAGGATGCTAGATAATTAACCAATCCCGCATTATGTATTCCAGAACGATGTTTCTATCTCTCCCTCTTAACTAGGAAAACATATTCCATAGAGGAATATAAAGAATGTACCTAAGATTTCTTATTGCATTAGGGATCATGGATTTCCCTCCAAGTAATAAACTTATTATCATGCTCCCTCTTAATTAGAGACTTGTAACAAAAATGATGAAAACATCTAACTACTCATGAAGGACTCCTTCCATTGATGTCATGAATTGAGGAGCGTTCAACATTGGGATCTTTGTTTACAGATTGGCACATCTACTAAAGATATGTATTGTCAAGGCTCTCCATATTTTTTAGACTTCTATCAGAGTTTACATATCTTCTCAGGAGATTTTCAAGTCAAGTCTTCTTATCTTCCTTAGATGTTGACGACTTCTTTCCATGGTTGTACTTTCAATGATATCTTCCTTTTTCTTTCTCGAAACCATTTTATTTCATTCCCAGGAACTTCCATTGTGTATTTCCTTGATAATGTATAATCACCTCATATTCCATATGATGTCATATTATGTTTATTTCATCTAGTGTAGATCATGCGTGTTGGCGACCTTTGCATCGAAAGAGTTTGTGCTTTCTATTTTGATCATACTTCTAAAGATAGAAGTATACTACCTGAAACCACATGACATGAATTCATAACATCTAGTGTTAGCATATATATACATGTACCTCATTCTTTTCCTTTTGGGTCATCTTGCAACAAGTTTCCTTAGAATGAAAGAGTTTCATTCTCTTTACCTACTTCATCAATATGTCATCATATTCTAATCCCACAGTTCTGCAGGTTTGAATTATCGAAGAAACATGTTTCTTTATCTCTAACAAGTGAATCCAAAGAGGATACCATTAGAAAATGTCAGCATCTATTTCCATATTGATTATTGAATGATCACCCTTGAGCTAAAGGAATTCGTTACATAAATGTTGTTTTCAATGAGGTTCTCAAGAGCCACTTTTATAGCATAGATGTCACCAATATGTTTTTGACATCCTCCTACGATGAGTTCTCCTTCTTCAATGCTTTCATAATGATGCCAACTATAAATTGATGTATCCATCTTCCTAAAATACTATTTAAAACCAATAGATACCTCTTAAAGAGGAACATGATCTCAATCATAGTAGAGTTCTTCACTTCTTCTTTCTTAGGTTTCTTTGAATCTAGTTCTTCCTTTTTTCCGACGATATGGACTCCTTCCTTTTTCCTCTATTCCTCCTTAGATTTCAGAAAATCCTTATTATACTTCCCAACCATTCATTACATCCATATCATTGTATCTTGTCAATGTTTCTACTTTTCTTTTGAGGACCAAACTTACTAAACCTTCCCTTCCTCCGTGACATCGCAACATAGGCTTCATTCTCTTCATTTGATCCTATATCCACTTTAGCTTTTAACCTTCTCTCTTCTATCTTAGAAAGAGACAATAGATCCTAGAATGGTGTTGCTTGTTTCTTCCCATAGATACTTGAAGTGAAGTTTTTTTTCCCATCCCTCCGGTAGAGCATTCAACACCACCATATTATTTTTGCCAATTCTTGCAGCCAATATCATACTTCATAAAGTATGAAGTTATTCCTTCTTCAACCTATATATTTATTATCCCAGACATATTACGTTTCCTGCAGTACTCACCGAGAATAGCTCCACCAATTTTCATATATTTATTTTTAAGATTCTAGTTTTGATATATAGGGGATGAGAGATTCCTTTATGGATTCTATAAGGATCCTCTGGGCTATTATTTATCCCTTTATGTATTTTTCATGACTTCATTTATAATAAGATTTAGATATGTCCTATTTTCCATGCAAGAAATTTTGAAAACCCAATTAGATTGTTGTTTTCTTTGCAAAACAACATTTTGACAGATTTGTATGAAGTCATAAAGATACTTACTTGAATAAATGCTTATATTCTTCTACTATCTTCCTTGTTGATAATGATGTAGATAGAACCAGGATCTCCCTCTTTAAGAGAGGTTAAAAGAGATAGTTCACATTTAATCCTTGATGATGATGATGATAAAGGATCCCTTGATGATGTCTTCAACAAAATGATGATTTGAATTCAATCACGAGATATATTTAGATTGCTTGAATATAAATATCACCTCCTTCATCTTTCTATTACTTTTGTGTAATATCTTTGAGTAAGGTATTTGATCCCTTTGAAATGGCATGAGGGATTACCCAATTTCATCAAAATGCTCATTCTTGAATGAGTGAAGATCTTCCAAGATCTGAATATTTATTCTTCAATGTAGATTCCTCACTTCTGATTTCATGCCTTCTAGAAAAAATGAACTTTGATCTTGTGTGTCGTCTTGTCAAATAGCCATTTCTTCTCTTCAACACCTTATCTCTTATACCATGTTTAGAATTTGGTAGGGCAGTGTTTAATTCAATTCTTTTACTTGATAACATCTTGTGTTATACTTTTTATGCTTCTATTACTTATAACTTATCTTATTTATCTTATTATGTTCTTCATCAAGTCAATTATCAAAACACAAGAGACATAGAATTTTGGTTCTTCAAGCAAGGGCCAAAACCTCTCCCTCTTGGAGAGAATAATCTAAAAGTAATTCTTCTTATAGATCTTCAGTTGAAAAGTATCATGTCGATGACACAAAAAATTGACACTATTATATCTTCAAATATCCTTGTCACAATTACTTGTTTCTATTCTCGCCTTCTTGATCCTTCCTTCTTGCACTGTACTACACCAGCACTAAGAAAATCAGTTCCTTGCCTTAATTGATGTACTCCCTTCTTATCCTTCTTTTCTCAGACCTAGACCTTCAAGAGAATCCTTTTTTGCCTTTGTACATCACCCCTTAGATATCACTAAGCCCTAAGACCAAGCCTTAGTAGTGGCCTTTCTTCTCACTGTAGTCTCCTCGAGCTTCTTTGAAATGTGTGAGGTGTCAAAACAGAGATATGATAAGTCTTATCTCTTTTGAAGATACACCTACCTCCTTGCTATATAAACTTCTTCTTTACACACTAGATACACTCGGTTATTTCTTAGTTTATGCGAAATAAGAGAAGTCCAAACAGAGATAACTTTACTCTTGTTGAGGTATCTTATTACACTTTTTTTCTTCACATCTATTTCAGATCATACTTCATCCTTTTGTTAGAGACTTCCTCTTTTCATTTCTCCTTGCTTCATCTATTGGAGACCCAACCAAGATTTCTTCTCTACATAGGGTTGAGTCACTCTATATATATAGTGATTGTCTCTACCTATTAGGCTAACTTCAAGATATGAAGGTAAGCTGACAACCTCAAGGTGATGTTTCCAATATTTTTAAAGCTGAATTCAAGAGGTTTGGTGACAAGATCTTTGTATTGTAATTTTTCATCAATAACATGTCTTTATAAGTGTAACGCTTATTCATATATTTATGAAAAAATGAAAAACTCCTAAAGACATCAAGAAGAAGTCCTTGACCTATAACAAAAACTCCTTTCTCATTGTTATAGGTAAATTTAGGCATCATCCACCATGACCTGGTCAAACTAGACATCATCCCCAGGACCAATGAAATAGGGTCTATCATCCCCTATCATTTCAGTTGCTAGATGCCCTAAGAGAAGAAAAAATCATTCATGGCTTCTATTGTGAGATTTCCAAGGTTTGAAGTATATGTTATATCACTTATGAGATCACCAACACTGCCTCTCAAGGGACTAACTAAATTGCATATGTAGCTGCCTCCATTCAAGGGTGCACTGCAGTGCACTTCCCGACATTCAAGGGTGCGTTGGTCAAATGGGAGTGAAATCCTCGTTGTTCTAGAATATCCACATGGCCAGTGCCTTCTAGAAGAGTCCATATGTGCCAAAATTTGAATCCAAGTGTCCATCTAACACCTCTGAGCTTGGGAACATGTCTTGCCTATTATTAAAAAGTCATTGATTGAGAAACTACCTTCAGTTACCCTATAAATTGAGCACAGATCCTAGTGCTAGGGAAGCAATAATTTTGGTAAAGAAATGTTGTTGAATTCACAGTTGAGAGAGTGAAATAAGTGATATGCTACTGGTGAGATGTTGAATGTGATGAGGCTGGGATGAAGCTGGGGCTAGTGACATCAAATCGATCATTGGTTGTAACCTATCCCTTCTACTCTTTAATAAAGATTATTGTTCATTTTCCCATATATGTATCCCTTTATGTTTCTATTTCTCATGCAATGGACTCTTGAACAATAAATATGTTTCATGTTTAATCGATTTAAGTTATTAATATAAATAGACATATGCATATTGAAATATGTTTTTTGTTCTCTGTTTATACTTGCAGGAATCAATCTGGTGATCTAAGTTGGATTGGAGGCTACAAAAAAAGTGAAAGAAGGAGAATAGGAAGTTCTTGGATCACAAGTAGGTTCTTCTATCTTTCTATGTGTCTATTTATTCTTAGAGAAAGTGATAGAAAAGTCTTAATCTATTGTTCTAAGTGCCTAGCACCACACTTAGGGAATTTGATTTATCCATAGATCATAATTATGCATAACAAATTGGCGACTCCACTATGGAGGTTCCTATCATTCGTGGTGTTTTTGGCCCTGATTATCAACCCTGTAGCATCTACTTTTAGTTATTAGACTTTTGAATCAAATAATTGCATTAGAAGTGTGTTCTGTAGCTTGAATTTTCAGTCACTTCTATGCCCAAAACATTGTTGGTCAAGAGATAGTGCATTGTAGTGCATTGTCTCCCACTCAGGGGTGCACTGCAACGCACTGTCTCCCCTTAGAGACTGCGTTTCCCCCTCAGCCCACCAAATTCCTTTTGAAGTTTTCATTGCCATCATTCTCAACCATTTGTTTGTTGTGTTTTCAATTGTATGATACCTCCTAGAGACCAGTGAGTTTTCCTGATTCTTCCTCCTTCGAAAAGTAAGTTTGTTCAATGTCTATTTAAGTGTTTTTCTTTATCATTGAAAAATCAAATTCAAATTATTTTATCTTCGCATTAGATCCATTTGTTTTCGTAAAGTAAATTTTCATTAAATTATTCGTTTCCTGTAGGAAAAATTGTAGTTCCATTCTTCATTTCTCCTAAAAGATAAATTGTTGTTAAATTCATTGTTTCTCAAAGAATAAAGCATTTGTTTTTGTTGATTTGATGCATATAATTTCCTTTTTTGCATTCACATTAAGGGGAATGAAAAGAAAAAAATGCATATGAATTTAGTGAATTGTGTGTTTTGCATACAAGCAAGTTAGGAAATCTACATTATAGTTTGTGCTCTTTGTTGTTTTCTCTCAAAACTGATTTCTCTTTCCCTAAGTAGCTAGGATTTTCATTGAAGAGCTAAAATTGAAAAGTTTTCTTATCATTTTAGTTTTCATTTTAGGAATTTTCGTCACATCACGCGGTGAACCTCAAAAGGAAAATTTTTAAACAAGATCAACTTAAAATTTACGTCAATTTACCTAAAAAAGCATTGGAACCATAATGATAACATTTAGAAGGTCTAGGCTAGAGACGTGTTCCAACATTGTTAAACATAGAAGCTGTCATTAATTGTCTATGATACATTCCCAGTCTGATACCTCAATCCACGTATGTAAGTATATTGGAGCTCGTCAGCATACCTTCGGGTATAGCGGCGATGTTTTAGTATGCAAAGTATAAGGGGGTGCTCTCACAGTGCGGTTTCGAATTAGACAGCGCTAATATAGACTTGGGCCTCCATGTACCTTCGGGTATATTTGGGAGGAAAAATTCAGGTTGCTATCCATACATAGTGAACTAAGTTGGCCGCCTTGTAATTTGTGATACACTGAACACAACATTCAGGGAGATTGGCTGCCTGTACTTCTTAGTTTGCCAAGAGGTATTTAGCAGTTCACAATTACTTGCTAAACCTTTTTCTTAGAATTACACTTTTATTTTGTTTATTTGTTTTTGTCATAAAATAAATCAGTCATCATGGAAGAATAACACCCCTTTCCCCATCGTTCATGTAGAATAGCTTCAAACCACCTTTACCACCGGAAGCCACTTCTGGTCGATGAAGGTGACATCACTCTACCGAAACTAGTACTATCAGTACCTCTGGTGCGACATCATACTCACATATATTAGAGTCGACAAAAATTATTTCTACAGATCTTGGTTCATCTACTGTTGTCGAGACGGATTCCTCACAGCTACTCGTGGTCACAATCCATCTAATCATTAAGGTCGTACCTCCTAAACTTGACGTTTTTCAACTGGAAGTTGATTTAGATGCTGTCACTTTTTTGCCAGAACATCTAAATACCAAAGTAGAATGACCAGAATTTGTTCCTATATTGGTCTCCCCAGAATATATTGTAGCCATTGAGTCTCCCATATCACACAGTAAACCTCCTCAGATACAATTTGCGCCTCATGACGAAATGCTTCCACCTCCTTTAATTTCGATTGAAGAAATACCACAAGACGAAACACCTTTAACTCCAACTCATTTTGGGGTGGATATTTACCTATACGAGTCCTTTCCTCAATCACCTGCATCTGTTTTTATTGATATTGTGTCTATTAGAGTTCCCATAGATCAAATAGGCTATACATTTGGTCGAAAAAACCATGCCTGAGCCAACATCTTCGGCTATACCATCTGTTCCAATTACGACAGTACCCGCTCTCGCTACCGCGTCGATGTTCACAACTTCACCAGAGTCACATTTATATGGTGGCCCTTTCGTCCCACCTGGTTAACAATCTTTATCTGGAACCTTCTCTGGTGCATCCTCAAACCCATGGACTTCACCAATGTCATCATTTGGTATTCTTACTGGTAAATCTATAGTGAGTACTAAAAGGCTTCATCCTTTATACACATCATCACGGAAATATCAAGTTGGTACATCTAGGTATATTCCATCCAGTACAACTTCAACTAGACTCCCTACATTTAGAGGACAATAATTTCCATCTTAGTATAATCCTCATGTTGGGGGGAAACCTATGGTCACCCACTTCAACAGTACTCCATTGTTATTTGGTCATCCTAATGTCGAAATGAATGTTTGTCAATGGCAGCCCACTCTTCCTATCCAACCACAAATGGTTGTACACTCATATCAACCGGTTCAAAATGTTGCACCCACATCAACTCCACTTTTTAATACATCTTTAGCCATGTTACAGAATCAAACGGTCGTACCTCAACTATCTAAGGCAGGTCCTTCAACCCAATACCCTTAAGTATTGGTCCCTCAGACTCCAACTCCTTCGAATGGTTTCCAACAACCACCTGTATAGAGGATCATTTATTCACAAGATAGATTACCATATTATGGGATGTTGTAGTCGCAACCATGTTATACCTGTCCTCAACCGAATCTAAGCTATCCTAGTTTGGGTTATAATATTGGTGGACAAACCCCTTGGTAGCCACACATGCAAATTCCACAACCTTTATTTCAATAAGTAGCATACGCAGGTTTTGGTCAACGGAATCCTCAAGCATTTGCTTATCAAAACAACCCTTATATGGGTTACCAGCAACAAATTCCTTATGCTAGTGCTCAAAGGCCTGTTGCCCAAGCAATTCCATCATACTCTGGCTATGCTCAACCTGACCTTAATCGAAAGTTGTGATTTTTTGCAACTTTAGAGTTACCATATTTAAACTGGCTCACCAATGATCCAATCAACTATGCTCCTTCGTGGCCAGTGATACCTCATAAATTACCCTCGGATATTCCTAATTTCAATGGAAACCCTGGGGAAGACCCGTCGACTCGTGTTATGACTTATCATTTGTGGTGTTAATCTAACTCCCTAAATGATGACTCTGTTCGACTACGTCTTTTCCAGTGTATGCTCACTATTTTGGCTGCAAAATGGTACATTGAGTTACTAAGATCTTATTTTGATAATTTCACTGCACTATCTATTGTCTTTTTGACCCACTTCTAGTTACCCATATGATATGAAACTGGAACGGAACTCTTGACTAATTTTAAAAGAATAATTCTACTCACATTTCTGATAATATTCATGAGTGGCGTCATCGTCGTATAACGGTTAAGAAATTTGTTCCTTATCAGCTCCTTGCTGAGTGGTTCATTAAGTCTCTATTACCATCTATAATTGAGGATGTGGCTAAGGGTGGCATTGTCACTAAAGAGTAGGTCATTTCTCGTGCCCAATATTTATACTTTATTTATACTCGGTGTGGCATGATCTATGAGAATAATCCTAACGTGCAATGATCTAATTTTACTATTCCTCCTCCATCTAAGGGCTCACATGCCGAAGATGGTATGATCGGTACTACAAGCACACATCACTCTATTGCATCTGATCCTGCGCCTTCTTCTGAAATCCATGCCGTGTAATATGACAAGGGAAAAAGTGACAATCAACCTGAAAGTAAGAAAAAGGAAAAATAAAAGAAAAATAAAACTTCAAACTGGTGTTAGAGTCCTGTAAATTTACAGTATCACAGGTGACTGTGTATTTCCTCTTTGCAAATTTTTCATATTGTACATAGATTTCAATATTAAAAAGTCTTTTACAAAGAAAGATAAAAAGAAACAAAAGAAGAAGAAAAGAGGGTATTGAAAAAAGGAAAATGAAAGCCCCACACAAAAAATAAATATTTCTGAAAGTGTTGCAAATCAAAATGTCACTACTTTTTAGAAAGGTTTTCTCAATCAACAAGTTAAGCATGATTGTAAAATTTTGAATTTTTTGCTGATAGGTTAGAGAATGAGGATTTGCCAAACTATTTAATCTTGGCTTATCATTAAGTAGGTAGAAAATTACATTGGTTCAACAGCTTAATCTAAACCAATAGGAGAAAAAAGGGATATGTGATAGGATAGAAATTTAAAAAAGAAAAATGATGTCAGGTTCTGCAAGTCTAAATACACCGTAAAAGGAGAAATGAAAAGTTCATGCTATAAATATGCAGCCTAAAAACAGCCTAATTGTTTCCTGTAATCAAACTAAAGAGTTCAATTTTTTATCTAAAGGTCTGAAAAGGGGATGATTTTGTCAAGTTTGGGACCTTATGATATGTTTTTATCCTAAGTCCCTAACCAGATTGCATATCCTTAACCCTACCCCTTTGTTATTCCTCTTATCCTAAGTTTGATTTTTACTCCCTCGACTCTCATACCCTAACTCCACCTCACATCACTTGTCTTGACACCTTGACATATAATCCAGACCCCCTTTTCGTAATACCACTCATTGTTGAAGTACCCCTCTGAAATATGAATGGTTTGAACACAAAGGCATTAGAAACTAAAAGAAAGAGTTGAAATCTGGTTGCGTGGGGCCAAATTTCAATATTCATAGGATAAGTGCTCAAGGGTAAATTTTATACTCGCCAAAGTGCGATATGCAGGGCTGGAGGAACCCGTATTTCCCTCGTATATACCTTGAATGCTTTGAAATCCTTCATGATATTATGGTTCAGGCGTCTTTTTACCATTTCTTAACTAAATTTCACTTGTCTGCTTGGAGAAACTTGTAATGGGGTCCATCACCAAATCGCAATCGCAAATCTCAAATGTTAAAGGATGGGCACAAAGGGTAAATGTTAAAGTCAATGAAGTGTGATATGCGATGCTGGTCAGGATATTATTGTACCCGCAAATAACAAAATGTTAAGTGGCCAGTAAAGGTTCATGTTAAGATCACCAAAGTGTGATATGCGATGAGGATGGGGCCCAATCGCATATTGCAGTGCACGGGTTCAGGAGAAAAAGTGTTAAAGAAAAGTTTAAAGACAATGAGTGCGAAGTACGATGTTGGCATGGATGTGACGTTATTCAAAAATGAAATCTAAAAGATTTCATTTTAGATTTCAGGTTGAGGCGTATGAGTTTTGTGCACCATTTTGTGAAGAAATAGGATAAAACACGACAGAAAGACTCAAGTAGAACCCGACAAGGGGAGAAAGGCAGAGTGAGTCTAAACATCATGGTAGTAAGGAAATAGACCGAAAAGGTCAACTCGGGCAAGGGGTGTTCATACGGAAATTTTATGGCATACTAGTAGAAATGAAAAAGGGTAGCAAGCAGATTAGCACCGCCACCAATCAACGAAAAGTGGCTAGCACTACGCCAGACTTAAGTACCCAATGCCGATTTATTGAAAAGTAAAGCCAGATGTCAAATCCATCATTCGTTGACTCTTCTCAACCATATCAGCTGCCTCCTAGCCACTTTTTGGATTCAAGAAGAGCCACCTAAGTTTTGCATTCTTGCAGAGCTACCAAAATTAATTCTACAAGTGGTGTTTTGTTAGATACTTTCTTTTCTTGGGCCTTGCATCGCCACACTTGTTTAATTTCAGTTGTTTGTAATAAATGAATTTTTCCAAATTATATTAGGGAAACCGACTCAAGTTTTAGTTATATATTTCTTGAATTTTCATTATCAAGGGTTGGATATTTTTATACCCTGCATTGTAAGAATTACTATATTGGAGCATTGTAGTTTTGGAGCTGGACATCAATAGTCAATGGCCATTTTCAGGATTCTTGAGTTGTGTTAAAATGATGACGTGTTACTTCTCTTTTCTAAATGTTTCCATTTTTTTCCCTGCTGTGCATCTGTTCATCTAATTGTAAATCATAAATTTTAGATTAAGATTTGTTGTTACATCACCTTAAGTCTATCTGCGTTTACAATATTAATGTTTTCTGCTGAAGTATGATTAAATAATTCTTAATTTCTCTTTATTCACTGCTGAATCTTACTATTTCTCTCACCTCATAATTCATATAGCTCTAAAGATCCATTTAGCACAGTTAGCTTGCCCTGTGATGCTTTTGATGTTGATGTGCCATTCCAACCTTTTGACTCCATAGCCCAATGGAATATTCCCTGCAGACCTGCTCATCTAACCACCCAATCAATCAAAACAAACAACCCTCATAATTTTCTATGACTAGCCTAATATCAGCACTTATAATTATCAAGCTAAATCATCAAAACAGAGAGAGCCCTCTCTGATTCTAGGAAGGCTAGGTCCTGGACTCCCAAGTGATTTAATGTTGTCCTTTGTCATTTTTTCTTGCCAACTTAAAAACTACGGAGTGATAACATAATGACGACCATACTGGGGAGTTACCGAAAGTCTTAGTATTTCATCCAAACTCAGAAACCCTAGTCGATGTACTGTGTGACTTAAGTATTTTCTACAGATTGGTTTTTGAAAAAATATTCAGCATGTTTGTGCCTTGGGTCTGAATTCTAGCTTCTAGGAGAATCTTTACCAAATCCCATCTTGACCCAAATCCCCCTGCAATAGTTGACAACAAAGAGAAAATCCTAAGAAAAACTCCTAGATCTGAGAGTCTAACTATTAGAAAGCATCTACACAAAGCAAGTTCCCTCCCTGAAAACATTGCAACCTTGCAAGATATCTAATTTGACTTAAACGTTGAGAAAAGCTTTTTCAAGACCAAATCTTTGAATTGGATAGCCCAGACAGTTTTTGACCCATCCATCTTACAGCAGAGTCCTATTGGGGAAGCCTCTACCTCCACTCAAAATTACTCTCAACTTATCCAATACTTTGACTCCCTTCAATGTCTGGTAGCAAACCTCACCTCAACTATTGATGATGCTTATCTTCAGCAGTCTATAGAATTATCCTGCCCATCACAACAACTCCTTCGTTATTTCCAAGTCTACTCATTCTCGCCTCAAATTTCTTTGTGTCTTTGGAAATTTCCTAACACCCTCGAACTCTTTCTCACCGTAGTGTCAAACCTACCTATACACCATTACGAGAATTTTGAGGTCTAAAATGGGCCTCATAAGAAAAATGTACAACAAAAATAAACTTTATAACAACCAATAGGATTCAAGATGATGATGTCATCCATAATGGATGATTCACCATTTTTGGAGTAAAAAAGTAAAAATATTAAAAAATAATAAAATAATAAAACTACTTTTCAACTCGTATTTTAAACTTATCTCCCAAAATTTTTACTCAAATTTCGAGCGGGAGTACTCGTTGGATGCGGAATTTAATTCCTCATCCAAGGAGTACCCATGTTGCATACTTTCGATGAACTCTTCTACACGAAAATGAGAAATACATAAAAAACGTGATTGTAATCACATTTTTTTATGTATTTCTCATTTTTCGTGTAGTAGGACCCATCGAAAGTATGAAACATGGGTACTCCTTGGATGGGGAATTAAATTCCGCATCCAACGAGTACTCCCGCTCGAAATTTGAGTAAAAACTTTGGGAGATAAGTTGAAAATATGAATTGAAAAGTAGTTTTTTCATTTTTCCCTCTAAAATTTGATGATGTCATCAAATCTTATTAGATTTTTTCCACTATTATTTTATAATTTCCTTAGGAGTTACAATCCATTTAGACTGCACTTAATAGTCCTTT